>NC_051165.1:188749867-189037367 GCF_013339725.1 Rhipicephalus microplus | reverse complement strand
GGATAGTTCTACTGAATCAAATGCCATTTCGTAATCTAGAAAGCTCTGTATAGTGGTAGGGTGTGTTCTGAGCATTTCTATATTATGAATATGGTCAAATGTTGAGTAGCTTGTTCGAAATCCTGCTTGTTTTTTTTGTTGATTGAATTTTAATGTTGTCTTAATTCTGTTAGCAATTACTTTTGTAAATGGCTATAGTATACGACGGAGAAAAAGCTGATCAGCCTGTAATTCTTCATGTTCTTGTCGTCCTCTTTCTTATGAATTAAGATGATGTTAGCATTCTTTCACGATTCTGGTACCCTCACCGTCAGGAGACATTTCGTAAACACGATGCATATGGCTAGCTTTTTCTAACACAATCTGTCCTCAGTCTTTCAAGAAACGTGATGTTACCTCATCTTCACCAGTAGCTTTACTTCTTTGTAGAATTCCCTCGAAGGTTTTCCTGACTTCTTCTGTCGTTACTGGTGCTATACCATCTTTGTTAGTACTGATTCTCGCATTATGGTCGTGGTTGTCCCAGCTACTGTACAGATCTCTGTAAAATCCTCCCTATCGTATCCATATTGGTAGTTACTTTGCCTTCTTTGTTCCTTAGAGCATACATCTGGTTTTTGCCTATTCCAAGTTTCCTCTTCACCACTTTCCCGCTTCCTCCATTCATTAGAGAATGCCACATTATCTCCATGTTCTATCTTCTTTCATGGAATTATGCTTATTAATCAACTTCGACAGCTCTGTCAGTTCTATCTGGTCTGTTTGAGGCTATCATGCTTTGACGTTTTTTAATAAGGTTCATCGTCTCCTAGGACAGCTTGCTAGTGTCCTGTCGGACTAAAGAAAGCCCCAGTTACACTGGACACTCCATAATGATACTCGTCAGATTATTATTCATTGCGTCAATGCTAAGGCCGTTTTCCTCAATAAAACCCAAGTATCTGTTCTGAAGCGAGACTCTGAATTTCTGTACTTTCCATCTCAGTGCTAGCTCATTGATTGGCTTCTTGCGTATCAGTTTATGTTGTTCCTTCTTCATGCCTAGGCACATTCAAGACCTTGCCATTCTATCGTGACTGCATCGTATCTTGCCAAGCACTTCCACATCTTGCACGATGCTTGGGTGTGCACTCAGTATAAAGTCTATTTCGTTCTTACTTTCACCGTTAGGGCTCCTCCATGTCCACCTAACGTTCACTCTTTTTCCATAGAAGGAATTCAATACCCGTAAATTGTTGCTTTTTGTGAATTCACTAATAACTCCCCTTTGGCATTTCTTGTACTGATGCCATTATCCCCTACAGCCTGGTCTATAGCCTGCTTCTTTCATACCTTAACATTGAAGTCGCCCATAAGTATAGTATACTTTGTTTTTACCTTGCCCATCGCCTATTTCCCGGTTTCATAGAAGCGTTCAACTGATACGTCATCATGGCTGCATGTAGGTGCGTAGGCCTGTACCACCTTCATCTTGTATCTCTTATTTATTTACGATACCTAACAACCTTTTATTATTGCTATAGTATTCATTTCTGTGGATAAGGAACCCCACCCCCAGTTCTCTTCTGTTAGCCAAGCCACGATAGCAAAGGACGTGCCCATTCCATAGCTATGTACAGGCCTCATGTGTACTCCAGCCTCACTGATCCCAAATTCATCCCAATTAGCACCCTCTCGCTCCTCGAAAAGTGCAGCTAGACTTGCCTAACATGATAAGGTTCTAGCGCTAAATGTTGCCAAGGTAAGGTTCAAATGGCGGCCTATCCGGACACAGAGATTCTCAGCCCCTTCCGCTGTGTCACAGATATGTCCGCCGCCGTGTTCAGTTTTCTTTGCAGCCGCTGGTGACTGAGGTCTGTGGTTTATTTGACGTAAGTATGTGGGAGGTATTGACCAGTTACCGCACCAGGGTGGCCAATCCTTCTGTGTTGAGGGAGTGCGTTACTGGGGGTGATCACATGTGAAGCCGCACTCCAGGCCTTTTAATAAAATTCAATAATCACGTCGATATATATATATATATATATATATATATATATATATATATATATATATATATATATATATATATATATTGTTACGGTGCGATGGATGGCTTTATTTACAGGAGATGATCAAATGCGAGAGTCCAGGGATCTGGCCGATCACCGCTCGTGCCAACCTCGTTCTCCTCTTCTTCCACGCGCATCCTCAGTATCGTAGCAATTCCCCCTTTGCAGACGATGCCCACCGGGCGAGTTAGGCTTCGTTGCGATGATGATAGCGTTTTAAACGGGCAACATGAACGATGTTGGTCTTGCTTGAGCGGCGGCCAGTTGACAACAGCTGAGATATCACGTACGTGACATCGCTTAGACGTTTCAAGACAACAAACGGACCGGTGTAGTTGGCCAGAAACTTTTGGCAGAGGCCGCGCTTGCGAAGCGGCGTCCAAAGCCACACCAAATCCCTTTTCTCAAACCATACGAGCCGGTGACTTCTGTCGTAACGGTTTTTGGAGCGTTTCTGTGAGACGAAAGTTCGAAGACAGGCGATGCGCCGGGCCTCTTCTGCGCGGCAAATGGTTTCGGCGAGAGTAGGTTGATCAGTCTCGGAAAAAGGAAGAATAGTGTCAAGAGCTGTGCGGGGTTGGCGTGCGTAGAGCAGATAAAATGGACTGTATCTCGTTGTTTCGTGCTGTGCAGTGTTGTAGGCGAAAGTTATAAATGGCAAAATCGCGTCCCATGTTTTGTGTCCAGAATCAACATACATGGAAATCATGTTGACGAGAGTCCTATTTGTTCGTTCCGTCAAACCATTAGCCTGCGGGTGATACGGGGTAGTGTGACGAAAATGGCACGAAGCAAGACGAAGGAGGTCTTCAACTACATCGGCAACAAATTGCCGCCCGCGATCACTGATGATGACACGGGGGGGATCCATGGCGTAATATAACGTGTGACAGCATGAACTGTGAAACTTGAGTGGCCGTTGCCGCAGGAATCGCCGCAGTTTCGGCGTAACGTGTGAGGTGGTCAACGCCCACAATAATCCATCGGTTGCCGTTCGTTCATCGCGGAAAAGGGCCGAGAAGGTCGACACCTACGACGTCAAATGGTGAACTCGGGGGTGCTATGGGATGAAGTAGTCCGGCTGGCGGAGTTGTAGGACGCTTGTGGCGTTGACATTGCTCACAGCTCGCAACGTATGCAGTCACAGTTTTACGCATCTTCGGCCAGAAGAAGCGTTCTTGCGTGCGATAAAATGTCCTAGAAAAACCCATATGGCCAGATGTTGGGTCGTCGTGCATTGCTCGAAGTACGTGTTGTCGAAGACTTGTAGGCACAACTAGAAGTAGGCGAGGGCCTACGCCGGAATAATTCTTTTTGTAAAGAACGCCATCCTTTACGACGAAACCACGTTGACCGTTCGTTCCGGAAATAAAGAAAGAAGCGAGACTGTTGTCATTGCGTTGCTCTGCTCGAAACGTTGTTAGGTCGGGGAACGGAGTATCCACTACAGCCAAATATTCATCAAAGTTGTCAGCGTCACACTCGGTTGTCGGAAGGGGAAGTCGTGAAAGGCAATCAGCGTCGGCATGACGACGACCGCTCTTGTAGCAGACTTCAAAGTCGTGTTCTTGCAATCATAATGCCCAACGAGCAAGACGACCAGATGGGTCCCGTAGTCCAGTGAGCCAACATAAAGAATGGTGGTCCGTGACAATCGAGAATCGGCGTCCATAGATATAAGGGCGAAACTTGTGCACGGCGAATATGACCGCGAGACATTCCTGCTCTGTGACAGTATAGTTTCGCTCCGGCTTACTTAAACAGCGACTGGCATAGGCAACGACGTGTTCAGCAGCTCCATGGCGTTGTACCAATACGGCGCCAATACCTACACCACTGGCGTCGGTATGAACTTCTGTGGCAGCAGATGGGTCATAGTGGCGAAGTACGGGCCCTGACGTAAGAGCAAACTTGAGTTGCGAAAAAGACGACTCGCATTCCGCTGACCACCGAAAAGGTGCGTTCTTGTTGAGTAGGGACGTCAAAGGGTAAGCGAGGTCGGCGAACCTGGGCACGAAGCGACGGAAGTACGAGCATAGGCCCAAAAAGCTTCGCAACTCTCGTACCGACTGAGGTTGTTTGAAGCTGCTGACTGCTGTGACTTTCTGGGGGTCGGATCGAACGCCATGCTTGTCCACCAGGTGACCGAGAACGAGAGTCTCACGGCTGCCAAAGTGACACTTCTTAGAGTTCAGGGTGAGCTTAGCTCTCTCAAGGCAGGTGAGAACAATGTCTAGACGATGGTTGTGTTCATCGAATGTATGGCCAAATATTATAATGTCATCCAGGTAGCAAAGACAAACTTCCCACTTTAGTCCACGTAACACAGAGTCCATGAAGCGCTCAAACGTGGCTGGAGCGTTGCATAGGCCAAACGGCATTACATTGAATTCAAATAGACCATCTGGGGTTATGAAGGCCGTTTTCTCTTTGTCATTCGGGTGCATGGGTATTTGCCAATAACCAGATCTCAAATCCACGGATGAGAAGTACGATGCCGAATGTAAACAATCGATGACATCATCAATCCTGGGAAGTGGGTAGACATCCTTTTTAGTAACAGAGTTGAGCCGTCTGTAATCCACGCAGTATAGCCTTGTACCATCCTTCTTTCGGACAAGAATCACAGGGGCAGCCCAAGGACTACACGACTCTTGAATAACCCTTTTCTTTAACATCTCTTCTACCTGTTGAGTAATGACCTTGCGCTCCGCAGATGAGACACGGTATGGTTTCTGCCGGATAGGGTGAGCGGATCCTGTGTCAATCCCATGGCGAGTACGCCCCTCGGGTACACCTATTTGCTCTTCTTTCTACGCAAAATCAAATATAGTAGCGTGCTTCGCAAGGACTTCGACCAAAGCTTGACGTTTTTCTGATGATAGCGACTTGTTTACCATACTCAGAAAGTTGGCTTCTGTATGGTACGTTGCACAAATAGGATCTACTCTCTCGTCACTTAAAGATGCAATAAAACTAGTCGCATTTTGTTCGAAGCGGGCGAGTCGCATTCCGCCGGGTAGCATAACAGGTTCATTTGAATAGTTCAACACCCATAAGGCCGACCGCCTATCACTGATCGACAGAACACAATGTGGAATGAGCACATTTTTCTTGGCGCAATTAAGAGGAATGGGCTCCACAAGAACATCAAACTTTCCGGCGTCCGAGGCAGAGGCGTCAACGCGTACGGTCTTCAAAGAGTTGGGCGGCAAGACAACATCCTCAATGACGGTGATAGATCCTTGACAGCACCTAGGATCGTCAGTAAATGCCGATAGCATAATCTCGCCAGCACCGCAATCTACAGTAGCCCCGCACTCGCGTAGAAAATCGATGCCCAAGATGATGTCATGGGTGGAGCTGGTCAGGACGGCGAATTCAGCCTCGAAGACCTTGTCACCCAAAGTGACACTAACAACACACACACCGATCGGGCACAATGTCTCCCCGCTCACTGCACGAAATGATGCACAACTGTCCCAGCGAAACATCACTTTATGTCCTAGCCGCAATTTGAAGTTAAGACTTATCACTGAAACAGCCGCTCCAGTATCTATTAAAGCCATCGTAGGAAGTCCATCAATAAGCACGGGGACCCTATTTTGAGTCATAAAAACGGGTGGAGGCATAGGCGGATGTAGTGACAAATGTTCGGCGACCTCACCTCCATTGGCCGCACCACCTAGTTTCCCGGAGGCGGGGAGGTGACGCGTCGACCAGGAGATGGGGAACAAAACCGGCGTGTTGTGGGGGGCGTCAAGCTTCGCACGGAGGAAGGCGAGTCGTTGCGTAAATTCCGGTGGAAATTGCGTCCTACATGTGTATCACTGTGGGTCGTTTGCTGGAAGCCCCCCCAACGTACGCGTCCCGCATTGAACGCATACCACCGCGCCAGCGGTTTTGTCGAGAAGAAGGTGATGGTCCCTCGTAGTAGCGTTGCTGGGGGCGACGCCTTTGACCACAGAATCGAGCCACATGTCCACGGAAACCGCAGTTATAGCACACAGGGGCCTCACGCACGTCGCCAAACCTTCCACGAGGCGCCATGTGCCCATGATCGTCCCACGAAGACACCATTGTAGGTGGTTGGCGGGAGGCGTTCTGGAAACCACGGCGATGATGTAAGTTGTCGGTTGGGGGCGCTGGTGCTCTTGATTGGGGCACATCATATAGCGTGGCATCAACGGCAGCACACATTGCGTCGTAAGGCGGGGAGGTGTCGATAGCAGGTGCTCTCGGCGGGTTGACAGCATCACGTCGTCCAAGTTCTTCGCGTACGATTTGCCTGATCATTGAGGCAAGATCACAGGGGGATGTTGGAGGGACGTCGACACTTGCAACGGTGGTGACGTTGGCAAGTCTACCAAATTTGGGAGTGATGCGCCTAGCCTTCAGTGTCTCAAACGTGCGGCAGTGTTGTATTACGTCCGCTACAGACGCCAAGGTGTCCTTGCCGATGAGGAAATTGTAGACATCCTCAGCAACCCCTTTGAGAAGATGCCCTACCTTGTCATCTTCTTTCATGCGTGGGTCTACAGACTTGCACAATTTCAGGATCTCTTCAATGTACGTTGTGCATGTTTCACCGGGGACTTGAGCACGCTGCATCAAAGTTTGCTCAGCGCGCTTCTTCTTCATCAATGGGTCCCCGAAGCAGCTCGCTATTTCTTTCTCAAACGCTTCCCAGGTCATTATTGTTTCTTCGTGGTTTTCAAACCACACCAACGCCGTCCCTTGAAGAAACAATCCGACGTTGGACAACCGGGAGGCCGCATCCCAACAGTTGTATTTACTCACACGGTTGAAGTGTTTCAGCCATTCGTCGACGTCTTCTCCGACCCTCCCTGAGAAGCTTCGTGGTACCATGTGCCGGGGCCACGCAGCGCCAGACGAAGAGTGCGTGGTGTCGCCGTCAGCAATCGGATCCATAGAGAGCGGTGGTAGACCAGCCAGTCGGCGGCTTCGGCGTAGTTCTTGAGGTAGCGCTTCCGTGATCGTTGGCCTTGGATCGCTCTGCTGTACCCCGCACCTTCCACCAATCTTGTTACGGTGCGATGGATGGCTTTATTTACAGGAGATGATCAAATGCGAGAGTCCAGGGATCTGGCCGATCACCGCTCGTGCCAACCTCGTTCTCCTCTTCTTCCACGCGCATCCTCAGTATCGTAGCAATATATATATATATATATATATATATATATATATATATATATATATATATATATATATATATTGATTCAGTGGGGAATGGCCTGGCACCGGCAATTGAACCATGGACCTCTTACACGTGAGGCTGATACTCTAACCACTACGCCATCGCTGCATCATCGTTATCATACGCCGCAATAAAACTTTGAATCAGCCAATGATATCTAGGGTTCTATGTTCCAAACCAACAATACCATCACGGCCACAATCGGGACTTTCAAGTTGCAGCAGAGCACAACCACGGTACCACCACGGCGCACTTCAAATCAACTGAAACGAAAAAACTAACTTTACGCACATACTGGAACAACGTGGAGTTCTGCGGCCGTACGACGAAAAAAAAAACGAAGCGCGTAATGGCACGGAAGAATGCTACGTGTCCAAATATATCACATGTCATCGACACATTATGTCCTCATGCCTAATATTCAGGTACAAGTATCTTTTACGCACTCCCTTCATTCCCCATCCTTGCCCATTCAAAACAGGGCACTAATGCATTTGCCTCTTGATAACTCCAAGGTGAAAGTCATCTTTTCCTTATTCTTTTCAGTCAACCAATTGATCCTCTCCGGTACCCTATCACCTAATGTGGTTTCGCAAGGCCTCCAGCGTCGGAGGCGCTTACTGCAAGCTTTCTGCACCTCAGTGGCTTTCGCACTGCCTCTGTAATTGGGCACACCTTTTTCCAAGTGATGTGTCATGTCCGGAAATGGTAATGTGACGTCACGTTATGTTGACGCCATATTTATAGCTATCCGGGATGTCATGCTGACGTATTTATTGTGGCGTCCTCACAAGATGATTTTGTTCCGATAGCAATTATATGGAGAGTCTCGGCTGATTTTTGCCGTCGTCGCCGCCGCCACCACCACCTTATTTACCGTATATGTATACGTATCTGGAAACTCGAGAAAAAAAAGCCGCCCACGCTCGGCGCCTAGCTCATCGTGATGTGCCTACGAGCGTTTATCTCCCACACGTACTTTACTCCGTGGAAGGGGGGGGGGGGGGGGTTGGGTGATTGTGCGTGCGCGCTTATCCTTCGCTGGCAAGAATCGCGTGCCTTCAGCTTTTACTGGAACGATTGCGTTAGTTGCATGGCCCTCAAAGGGCACTTTGCACGCTGCACAGGAATCGTTTGCGAAAACAGCGCACTTTTCGTACACAGCGAAGTATAACAACTGGGAAACAAGCAGTTTTGCACTCCTCTGAAGCTGTAATTACGTTCTGTGCGTCGCTTTTGTTTAAGCAGTGCGTTAAGCACCACATGGTAAACATTGTTAATTCGCTGTCGTCCTATGCGTGTTCTTTTTATGCGTAATTTGTGTGGAGCAGCTCGTGGCACGTTTCGATTTCGCTTGCCGTTCTCAGCGTAACAAATCAAGCTATTGCTATCGCATTCATTGCTTCGGCCTTGCGGCGACATTGTGACTTTTTTATCATCACTACTGTGTGCCCCACTGGTGGTCAAGTTTAGTGTTTGGTAAGGCAAGGAAGGCATCAGGGGGTTGTTTACAGCCTTAATAACATGCGTCAAACCATAATTCACAGCACTGAAAATGGGTAAGAAGGCGGGCTGTTCGTTTGAATAACAAATTTTTTTTTCGCAATAAAACTTTGAATCCTTCCTTCGCACATCATAGTAGGTCCTTTTGTATGCGTCTCTCGGAGAGCTGTCCATGGAGGTACTGTATATTCGCTATTATATTCCTTATACTCGTTATCTTGCCAGATTCTCCGTCTCCTTCGTTAACATTCCCGTAATTTCTATTTATGTCACACCTATAACTCAATTTACTCATGCATGGATATAGCGAAAAAGACCACACCCACCATTACAACAATTCATATTTGCGACGTGCACGCTCACCTTCGCAATTGTTTTCCGTATAGCGTAGAACTTGTCCGTTGGATCACCGGCCTCTGAGATCGGTGCGTCAAAGTCGTAGCTGGTAATAATTGGATGGAAGTGGTCGAGCAGATTGGCTGAAAGCATACACAAAAAAACTAGTCACTTGAACAAGACTCGCCGACATGCATAGTCTGTACGACACAGAACTCTGTTGGGCTGTAACTTCAGTGGCATTAAATAAGATGACAAAACCGAGACAACAAGTTACGATACTTATAATCGCGGATTTTTACAGTGAGACCTGTTGCGAGATCACAACAACCGCCGCTTTTGGCACCTTAATTATCCGCTTCTGCCACCAGTGTCACCAGTGTCAAACCGCTATCACGTGAAACAAGACAAAACCGAAGTAAAAGTTGGATTCGAACTCAGGTCTTCTGCGTGGCTGCCCTGTATTCTACCATAGAGCAAACCTGGCACTTTACTAATGTGGGAACTGACCATACACAGACTTCATATCGGTGAGGGATTTGCATTAACATGTGCGATGGAATGTCTTAGAAAAGTAGCATAACAAGCACGCATCAGACAATGTGAATTTCGCAACGTGCGGGTTCTTTATTGCTTCCGACCCACTTCAAAAGGTTAAGTTGTAACTATTTGTCACCAGCCAACACATCAATGAAGTGGACATAATGTTTTATACACAGTGGATACCTCACTCCTCCGAAGAACTTCAAATAATGGCATAGTGGACGCTTCCCTGCTACACAAATCATGACAATTTATGGTGTAGTGGGTACTATGCGAGCATATTTCTGGTAATATACTCAAAAGTGTTTTAAAAAGGACTGTTCTTACAGCTTTCGCTGTGACTGTGCTGCGCGCTCCAGGCAGGTCCTAGCATTTATTATTATTATTATCTTACAAAGCGATCATCTGAAGACAACGCGAAAACACTGAGCGAAGTTGGCCGGTAATATTGCTCTAATTGGAGGTGGAGACTGTAAATAATCATGCATGTCTCCCGGGAGCACCGATGTGCACGACAAGAAAGCCACCGCAGAAAAGCTTAAAGCAGTTATAGGTATTGGACACAGCAACAGAATGTACTCACTTTACTGTTGCACCTGTGTAAGTTTTGATATACCGTAATTCGATACTCTATTAGTCCAGAGGTCGGCAACCATCTGAGGTGCAGGGCCGAGTTGCATGAAGCCGACAATGTGGGGGCCACACGTGGGGGGGGGGGGGGGAATTTTTCGCTGGCAAAAGAGCGAAAATTCGACGTACTGACAAGAATGCAAAAGCTGGAAAATAAACATAGAGATTATGTTTATTTTAATCCCGCATGTCACGAAGTTGCAATTCACACACATAGGTTGCCAGCAAACACTTCCATTTGAGATAAAAGCTGCCATGTGGGCTTAACGTAATTAAGAAGCGACAAGGACAGGGGAGGAGGGGGGTCTTAAGTCGTGCCAAGGGCCACATAACACTGCCCCATGGGCCGCATGGTTGCCTACCCCTCTGTTCAATCATTTGATTTAGAATTGCTTTGTTTTGGGCAAGTCGGTATGACGTCTGCATGTTAAACAACACGAAATACGACAAACACAAGAAACACGCACACCCAGGTATTGTGCGTTCGAGAATACAGGTAGATTATGCGCAATGTCTGAGAATGAGAATGTTAATGGTGACTTCTGCTTCTAATCCAGAGTGAAAGAGACATATGCACCACCGCTGGTTAGAATTCCAATGAAGCGATAAGAAATTGCAGTGCTTACATCCTGATTTGTATCCAAATGACGTGCCTCCGTGGAAGACAAACCTGGTGAAATAAGTCATTAGTCAAAGAAAGCAATCCATCTCATAGTTGATATTTAACATATTTAATAAGTTTTTTACATGCACTGGCGTAAATCTATGAGAGGTCAGGGGGATCTTGACTAGAGTTGCCAAGTGCGGAAAAAAAAACGATAAAATTCTGGAAAAAGATGTTTTTTTTTTCAATTTTATTTTCGGCGCAGTTGGAAAAGTTTGCTGAAATTTCTGTGAGGTAAAACATACAGAAACATACAGACCCAGCGCTGAACGGGAAACCAAAATGTCACACGTGATACCAAAACACCGAATGACGGCTGACCACTCGCCGTCGCCATCACAAAAAGTCGCCTCCAGCGCAGCTTCGTCGCTCGGGTGAAGCCATGTTGGGGGCGCTTTCTGATGTGTTGGTACCCGTTATTGCTCTGTTTTGACTTTTTTTTTTGTACACTTCTGCGACCAGTGGTGGAAGTCTGGTTATAAAGCCGTGTGCGATCGCATTCTGCAATGGCTGGGCCAATTTCCAACGTTTGAATGCACTTCGCTGGTCTGGGAGATCGTTGGCGGAAAACCGGGACTCGCTGTCTGTAACCACTACAACAGCAGCTACGCTTCTTCAATGGGTCGTCTTAACATTATGAAGAAAGCTACAAATGGAGCCAGTCATACTGAATCTGTATGAGAGTTTGAATTACCTTTATATTTTTACCAACTTGATCAATGATTCCATAGTCGAAGCCACGACGAAATAGACATTTCTGGTTCTTTGTTCTAACCGCCGTAACAATTCTCCCATTCACAGAGAGCTAAATGAGATCGCGGTGATGCTTCTGGTCGGCCTTTGATCTGCTAAATGCCACCTTCGTTTATGACAAGAGAGAAACACTTCATTTTTAGTATTCACATGATAGAAGTTATTGCTTTTGACACTTGGCAATAAACTATCACCATGTGGCAATAAGATATTGCCATAGGCTAAAAAATTGTATTTTCCGTTTTTTTCCAAAATTTCGAAAAAACGTTGAAAAAACGGTTTTTTTATTCTGCAAAATTTTTGGTAATTTTGCATCTATAAATTTCTGACCCTCCTGCGCTTAGGCTAGGGGTACACCTTCTCCAAGTTACCCGCCTTGTAATCTATCTTTCAAACATCGTATATCTCAATGGCTTGACAGTTAAGTACAAGGCGTTCAACATTTGTAATGCCTGTTTTTTTGTTGTTTTTTTTTTACCGCGTACCGATATTGTGTACCCTTCAGCTGTGTGAGATTACTGGCACCGCAACTGCCACTCCATTTGTTTCTGAGAAGACCCAATAAAACAATGCAATTACGTGAGTTGACGAACGATGTTCATTTTGAATATAGCATTTCAAAACATTATTTTATTACTTAGGCGTCAATTTTTTAATTTTATATAAACAATATTGCCACCATGGCAAGATATGTGTTCCCCTTCTGACTTTTCAGGATATACGCCACTGGTTATATAAAGTTGATTGATTGATATGTGGGGTTTAACGTCCCAAAACCACTATATGATTATGAGAGACGCCGTAGTGGAGGGTTCCGGAAATTTAGACCACCTGGGGTTCTTTAACGTGCACCCAAATCTGAGCACACGGGCCTACAACATTTCCGCCTCCATCGGAAATGCAGCCGCCGCAGCAGGGATTCGAACCCGTGCCCTGCGGATCAGCAGCCGAGTACCTTAGCCACTAGACCACCGCGGCGGGGCTGGTTATATAAAGTCGTAAGTCAATAGACTTGCATGTTGACAGAGGCATTCATGTTGAGCATCTTGTCCAACTGGCTCACGAAGACGCTTGTGCTCACGACCGAGTGAGGTTCAGCCCAGTGGTCCAACCAGCCCGTATAGTATTCCGAGTTGACCAGAGGACCCCGCTCCTGGTGTCGCCGCTGCACAGCGAACGCTTCGCCGACGTCGCTGCCTGCGCAACGATACGGAGGAAAGCACACAACCTCGAAGCTCAATTGCTGCGCACACAGAGAGTCGCGTATCGTTCCCCAATGTGCCGCTTCATGAACTAAAGCAGTTGCCTCGTTCAGTTAATTATTTAGTAGCAGACAAGCGACGGAATCAGTACAGCGGTTACTTTAATTTTGTGTGCAGCAGGCATGAGTAAGCAAATAAATATGTGTTTTGTTGTCAATTAGTCGGTTGCTTTCTCTCTCTCTCTCTCTCTCTCTCTCTCTCTCTCTCTATATATATATATATATATATATATATATATAATATATATATATATATATATATTTATAATCAGCCTGACTATGTCCACTACAGGACAAAAGCCTCTCCTCCCATGTTCCGCCAGTTAACCCGGTCTTGTGCTTGCTGCTGCCAGTTTATACCCGCAAACTTCTTAATCTCCTTATCTCATCTTCCCACCTAACCCCCTGTTTCCCCCTAACCCGGTTGTCTTCTCTAGAAATCCAGTTAGTTACCTTTAATGACCAGTGGTTATCCTGTCTACGCGCTACATGTCCACCCATGTCTATTTCCACTTCTTGATTTCAACTATAATATCCTTAACCCCCATTTGTTCCCTAATCCACACTGCCCTCTTCTTGTCTCTTAAGGTTACACTTACCAATTTTCTTTCCATTGCTCGCTGCGTCATCCCCAATTTAAGCTGAACCCTCTTTGTAAGTCTCCAGGTTTTTGCTCCGTAGCTAAGTACCGGTAAGATGCAGCTGTTATATACCTTCCTCTTGAGCGATAGTGGCAATCTACCTGTCATAATTTGACAGTGCTTGCCAAATTTGCTCCACCCCATTCTTATTCTTGTAGTTACTTCAATCTCGTGGTTCGGCTCCACGGTTATTACCTGCCCTAAGTAGACATAGTCTTTTACAACTTGAAGTGCACTATTACCTATCTCGAAGCGCTGCTCTCTTCTGAGGTTGCTGTACATTACTTTCGTTTTCTGCAGATTAATTTTAAAACACACCTTTCTGCTCTCCTTGTCTAACTCCGTAATCATGACTTTCAATTCGTCCCCAGAGTTACTCAGCAATGCAATGTCATCGGCAAAGCGCTGGTTACTAAGGTACTCTCCATTAACTCTTATCCCTAACTGTTCCCATCCTAGGTCTCTGAAAAGCTCCTGTAAGCACGCGGTAAATATCATTGGGGAGATTGTGTCTCCCTGCCGTACATCTTTCTTGATTGGTATTTTGTTGCTTTCTTTATGAAGCACTTTGGTAGCAGTTGATCCCCTGTAGATTTCTTCCAGGATGTTTATATATACTTCATCGACGCTCTCATTCCGCAGTGTCTGCATGACGGCTGATATTTCTACTGAATCAAACGCCTTCTCCTAATCAATGAAGGCTACGTATAGTGGTTGGTTATATTCTGAGCATTACTCTATTACCTGATTGATAGTATGAATGTAGTCAATTATTGAGTAGCCTGTTAAAAGTCCTGCTTGTTCATTTGGTTGATTGAATTCTAATGTTTATTTACTCTGTTAGCAATTACTTTTGTAGATAGCTTGTATACTACAGAGAGCAAGCCCATCGGCCTGTAATTCTTCAAGTCCTTGTCATCTCCTTTCTTATGTAGTAAAATGATGTTAGCATTCTTCCAAGGCTCTGGGTACTCTTCCCGTCAGGAGACACCTCGGAAACAGGGTAGCTAGTTTTCTAACACAATCTGTCCTCCATTTTTCAGCAGATCTGAGGTTACCTGATCCTCACCAGCAGCTTTGCCTCTTTGTAAGCTCTCCAAAGCTTTTCTTACTTCTTCTATCATTACTGATGGGGCGTCATCTGGGTTATTGCAAGTTCTTATAGTATTAAGGTCGTAATTGTCCGACTACTGTACAGAGCTCTGTAAAACTCCTCCGCTATTTTAACTATCCTATCCATATCCCTAGTTATTTTGTCTTCTTTGTCCCTTAGTGCATACATCTAATTTTTGCCTGTTCCAAGTTTCCTCTTCACTGCTTTGACGCTTCCTCGGTTTTTTAGAGCGCGTTCAATTCTCTCCATGTTACACCTTCTTACATCGGATACCTTAGGCCTATTAATCAACTTCGAAAGCTCTGCCAGTTCTATTTTGTCTGTTGTACTTGAGACTTTCATGATTTGACGCTTCTTAATGAGATTCTTCGTTTCCTGGGTAAGCTTGCCAGTGTCCTGTCTACCTACCCTGCCTCCAGCTTCTACTGCACACTCCGTAATGATACTAGTCAGATCATCATTCATTGTATCTACGCTAAGGTTGGTTTCCTCACTAAAAGGCGAGTACCTGTTCTGAAGCGAGACTCTGAATTTTTTCATGTACTTTCCCTCTCAGTGCTAGCTCGATGATTGGCTTCTTGCGTATCAGTTTCTGTCGTTCCTTCTTCAACTCTAGGCGAATTCGAGACCGTACCATTCTATAGTTACTGCATCATACCTTGCCAACCACTTCCACGTCCTGCATGACGCCTGGGTGTGCACTCATTGTAAAGTCTATTTCGTTCTTATTTTTCGCCATTAAGGCTTCTCCATGTCCAGTGTTTTGCAATTAGAAGGCATCCCATTTCGTAAACTCTGGTAAAAATGATGCAAGTTCCCTGGATAGGACATAATCTCCTTTATTATAAAAGAAAACCTTACGTGGGTTATTGTGCACAGTTTTGAATCTAATTGGTGGTAAATAGGCAACGACGCAGTCATGATCACTAATTCCAGGGACAACGACAGTATCTCGGACAAGTCAGGGCCTATTTGCGAAGAGCAAATCTAAAACGGAACCGCGGTCTTTTCCTTTTCTGGTAGGTTCGGTTACAAATTGAAAAAGATCGTTTGCTTGTATCAAATCGTAGAAACTGGCAGACAGCGCACACGAGTCGGTGGAAATGCATTTTTGATCCAACCATTGAACGTCCGGCATGTTAAAATCACCTCCAAGTATGTAACCGTGGTTCAATGTTCACAGAAAGTCTGATAAAGACCTGAAGGCTTCCGGATCAGCGCATGCTGGTGAACGATAATATGACCCGACGGTGGTGACTCGACAGCTGTTTAAGTGAACGTTACACCATACTGATTCTGCGCAGCTCAACGATACGGTCAGTGAAGTAAATTGTAAGCTGGCATCGACAAGCAGAAAAACACCTCCCCCTTGGGTATTTCTGTCACTACGATATACGACAAAGCCATGCGGAAAAACTTCAGCGTCCCGGACCGAACTATGAAGCCAAGACTCTGTGCCAATGATAATGTGGGGCTTGGCTGTTGAAGTGAGCGTAGCAAATTCGTCAACTTTGTTTTTTATGCTACGGCAGTTTACTACGAGGATAGTAAACTCTGGAATATGTAATGCTGTCTGAACAGAGAGACAGTTTATATATATTGTCATCATCATCATCAGCCTGACTACGTCCACTACAGGACAAATGCCTCTCCCATGTTACGCTAGTTAACCCGGTCTTGTACTTGCTGCTGCCAATTTATACCCGCAAACTTTTTAATCTCATCTTCCCACCTAACCCTCTGTCTCCCCCTAACCCACTTGTCTTGTCTGGGAATCCAGTTAGTTACCCTTAATGACCAGTGGTTATCCTGTCTACGCGCTACATGCCCACCCATGTCTATTTCCTCTTCTTGATTTCAACTATGATATCCTTAACCCCCGTTTGTTCCCTAATCCACTCTGCCCTCTTCTTGTCTCTTAAGGTTACACTCACCAATTTTCTTTCCATTGCTCGCTGCGTCATCCCCAATTTAAGCTGAACCCTCTTTGGAAGTCTCCAGGTTTCTGCTCCGTAGCTAAGTACCGGCAAGATACAGCTGCTATCTACCTTCCTCTTGAGTGATAGTGGCAATCTACCTGTCATAATTTGACAGTGCTTGCCAAATGTGCTCCACCCCATTCTTATTCTTCTAGTTACTTCAATCTCGTGGTTCGGCTCCACGGTTATTACCTGCCCTAAGTAGACATAGTCTTTTACAACTTGAAGTGCACTATTACCTATCTCGAAGGGCTGCTCTCTTCCGAGGTTGCTGTACATTACTTTCGTTTTCTGCAGATTAAGTTTAAGACACACCTTTCTGCTCTTCTTGTCTAACTCCGTAATCATGACTTTCAATTCGTCCCCTGAGTTACTCAGCAATGCAATGTCATCGGCAAAGCGCAGATTACTAAGGTACTCTCCATTAACTCTTATCCCTAACTGTTCCCATTCTAGGCCTCTGAAAACCTCCTGTAAGCACGCGGTAAATATCATTGGGGAGATTGTGTCTCCCTGAAGTACACCCTTCTTGATTGGTATTCTGTTGCTTTCTTTATGAAGCACTTTCGTAGCAGTTGAACCCCTGTAGATTTCTTTCAGAATGTTTATATATACTTCATCGACGCCCTCATGCTGCAGTGTCCGCATGACGGCTGATATTTCTACTGAATCAAACGCCTTCTCGTAATCTATGAAGGCTACGTATAGTGGTTGGTTATATTCTGAGCATTACTCTATTACCTGATGGATAGTATGAATGTGGTCGATTGTTGAGTAGTCTGTTAAAATCCTGCTTGTTCATTTGGTTGATTGAATTCTAATGTTTATTTATTGTGTTAGCAATTACTTTTGTAAATTGCTTGTATAATACAGAGAGCAAGCCTATCGGCCTGTAATTATTCAAGTCCTTGTCATCTCCTTTCTTATGTAGTAAAATGATGTTAGCATTCTTCCAAGGCTCTGGTACTCTTCCCGTCAGGAGACACCTCGGAAACAGGGTGGCTAGTTTTCTAACACAATCTGTCCTCCATCTTTCAGCAGATATGATGTTACCTGATCATCACCAGCAGCTTTGCCTCTTTGTAAGCTCTCCAAAGCTTTTCTTACTTCTTCTATCATTACTGATGGGGCGTCATCTGGGTTACTGCTAGTTTTTATAGTATTAAAGTCGTGGTTGTCCAGGCTACTGTACAGATCTCTGTAAAACTCCTACGCTATTTCAACTATCCTATCCATATCAGTAGTTACTTTGTCTTCTTTGTCCCTTAGTGCATACATCTGATTTTTGCCTGTTCCAAGTTTCCTCTTCACTGCTTTGACGCTTCCTCCGTTTTTCAGAGCGCGTTCAATTCTCTCCATGTTATCCCTTCTTACATCGGATACCTTAGGCCTATTAATCAATTTCGAAAGCTCTGCCAGTTCTATTTTGTCTGTTGTACTTGAGACTTTCATGATTTGACGCTTCTTAGTGAGATTCTTCGTTTCCTGGGTAAGCTTGCCAGTGTCCTGTCTAACTACCTTGCCTCCATCTTCCACTGCACACTCCGTAATGATACTAGTCAGATCATCATTCATTGTATCTACGCTAAGGTTGGTTTCCTCACTAAGAGCCGAGTACCTGTTCGAAGCGAGACTCTGAATTCCTTCATGTACTTTCCCTCTCAGTGCTAGCTCATTGATTGGCTTCTTGCGTATCAGTTTCTGTCGTTCCTTCTTCAAGTCTAGGCGAATTCGAGACCGTACCATTCTATAGTTACTGCATCATACCTTGCCAACCACTTCCACGTCCTGCATGATGTCTGGGTGTGCACTCATTGTAAAGTCTATTTCGTTCTTATTTTCGCCATTAGGGCTTCTCCATGTCCCCTTGCGGTTTCCTCGTTTTCGGTAGAAGGTATTCAATATCCATAAATTATTGCGTTCTGTGAATTCTAGTAGTATCTCTCCTCTGGCGTTTCTAGTACCGATGCCATAATCTCCTACTGCCTGGTATCCAGCCTGCTTCCCTACCTTGGCATTAAAGTCTCCCATAAGTATAGTATACTGTGTTTTTACCTTACTCATTGCCGATTCCACGTCTTTATAGAAGCTTTCAACTGAAGCATCATCATGGCTGGATATAGACGCGTAAACCTGTACCACCTTCATCTTGTATCTCTTATTAAGTTTAATTACAATACCTACCATCCTTTCATTAATGCTATAGTATTCCTCTATGTTACCAGCTATGTTTCTGTGAATTAGGTAGCCCACTCCCAGTTCTCTTCTGTCAGCCAAGCCCCGATAGCAAAGGACGTGCCCATTCTGTAGCACTGTACTCCTAACCTGTCCTCCTAACCTCACTGAGCACTATTATATCCCATTTAACGCCCTCTAGCTCCTCGGATAGTACAGCAAGATTTCCCTCACTAGATAAGGTTCGAGCGTTAAACGTTGCCAAGTTCATGTTCCAACGGTGGCCTGCCCGGATCAAGGGATTCTTAGCACCCTCTGCTGCGTTGCAGATCTGACCTCCGCCGTGGTCAGTTGCTTCGCAGCTGCTGGGGACTGAGGTCCGTGAGTTAATTGACGTGTGCATGTAGGAGGTAGTGGCCAGATACTGCACCAGGGTGGCCAATCCTTCTGTGGTGAGGGAGTGCGTTACCGGTGGTGGTCACTGGTGAGGCCGCACCCCAGGCCTCTTTATGCAGTTCTATCACCACGCGGATTTTTTTTACTCTAACCACTACGCCATCGCCGCACTACAGATATATATATATATATATATATATATATATATATATATATATATATATATATATATATATATATATATATATATATATATATATATATATGGCACAACGGGAGCGTTGTCACCGAGGATAAATATATTTATTTCCCAACAGTTTCGGGAGGGGTCCTCCCTTCATCAGGGGATGAGTTATACTGACATGAACTTCCAAACTTCGTTGCTGCCGCGTCCCTCTCGCCTTGAAAGATGTTTGCGAGAGTGAGACCAAGGCGGCGGCTTCCAAATGACACGGGGAAACAAAAAATACGGGCAGTCTTGAACACGCTTGGTCCCACTCATTTCTATCGATTAGGAAAATCATTGAAAAGCGGGTGCAATACGAAAAACACGTGGAACAACTAACCAAATATCTATCTCACGAAATTGCACCTAAGGGCCTCCGCCTAGCCTGCAGCCCCTCAATGTCTACACTGAGTGAAGCAGAAAGGGGGAAGTGGGAAAAAATATTACTAGAAGCGTCCTTGCAACTGACTCGGGTCATTGCGGACCATAGTGAGCGTAAGGCCGCCGAATACAGTGTCATGGAGGCCACGCAGAAATTGGTATCTAATCTCGGAGAGCATGAGGCAAGAGAACTGGAAAGATATGAACTAAAGAAGAGAGGCGAAATTTCAGTAGTAAAAGATAGAAAATTCAAGCGGGACTGCAGTAGCTCCACTGCTCTGCAACAGGAAAATAGGAACGAGGCCATACATGAACGCCAGGCACCACCCGTACCACAACCTAACTTTGAGGAGAAAAATGGGAACTCGAAACTACAGTGCAATCCTAATCAAAACATCTTTACTCTCGAATATGACGCCGACACTCCCATGCCACGTGATAGCCGAGAGCAGCCGAAAACTTATGAGAAAAATGTCCTCAATCTGTCAAACACAACACTCACACCCGCTCAGCTTCAACTTTTGTCGAGAGGCTTGACCTTTTGTCCATCATCCGGTTATTCAATGAATTTGAACTGTACCAAGACCTCGATAACTTTGCGCGTAATCTCCACCTCCGTGAATACTTTCATGGTCGCAAGGACTGTACGGACGAGAATAGAGTGATTGGTGGTGACAAATCATGGTGTCCGGGTGAGCAGAGGGACAAACACCTCGATATGTATATATCAGCAGTTCAAAAAAATATCATCAGAGCGTATGAAAAAAAAGACCATTTCGAAACAACATATCAAAGTCAGAACGAAAGGCACTCGATGAACTACGAAAAAACACTGGAATTACTATCAAACCGGCTGATAAAGGGGGCTGCATAGTAATTCTAAACACGTCGGACTACTTAAAGGAAGGGGAACGACAGCTATCAGACACAAAATTCTACAAAGAACTTCCAACGGATCCGACTCCCGAATTTGAAAGGGAGATAAAAGTAACCCTAAACAATCTCCGCCGGGACGAGAAAATTACCGGCAAAATGTTAAAAGCAATGTTACCGGCCCATTCTGTTCCCGGTCGATTCTATTTGCTCCCCGAAATACACAAGGCAGGTCATCCGGGACGTCCGATAGTATCCAGTAACAGCACATACAGAAAATATATCAGAATTCATCAATTCCTTAATAAAAAACATCCCCCCAAATTTTCCCTATTACCTAAAGGACACAAACCACTTCATCTGCGAAACTTCAAGTCTCGACATCCCAGGCGGCAGTTTTCTGGTGACCATGGACGTCTGCTCACTGTACACCAACATACCCAACCATGACGGAATAGCGGCTATGGTTTCTTAATATGTAAAATCTGACTCATCAACTAATGTAAGTGGCGAGGTACTGTTTACACGTCTTGAACATGTACTAAATTATAACCATGGTTCGCCCATGGTTATAACTTGTACTAACTTGTCCTAATTATACGAACTTGTACTAATTATACGAACTTGTACTAATTATAACCATGGTTATAACCATAGTTCGACGATGGTTCGCCAATAAAGAACGGAAAACGATCAACCAAGGGCAATGTACATATCTTACAACGCATTCCCTCAGCGCATGTGCGGTAAGGACGAAATTTTCTGCCGTCTTCTGGCCACTGTTACGTTATATCTCGATAAACCATTGTAAACGGGCAAGTATTTCAAAGGGAGAGCTCGAAGCGCAGCTCTTTGTGTCGCAAGTAATTATCAAAATAGTGTCACTGGGATTGCATATATATATATATATATATATATAGAACTAGAAGGGAAGGCACGACAGGTCCGGGTATTTTCTATATTGAAATAACTTGAAGATAGCACATAAGAAAAGGATCGTATTTACTAACGTTTCGGCCGTGGCACGGCCTTCGTCAGAGTAAGTAGGTATGATACAATGCAGCCGCTTTTATAGGCTCACGTGATGAACTCTCGGTATTGCAGCTAGGACAATCAAAGTAAAAAATGGTAATCTGTCAGGACCTTGTGTTGACATGACTGACATGTGACGGGTGCATGAATATAAAAGTTTCAAGTTTCCTTGCGCATCGACACGTGGGGCACAGTATGGTTGGCAGCACATGTAAAAGAGCTCAGAAGTAAGAACCACGGTTGACTAATATACAATTTAATATACACTAAAATATTTTACTAATCTAAGAAGTCGTGTTGTTATAGTGCGAGGCAGGTGAGCTTTCCTACGTTTTCATTGATACCTGAACGAATGGTGTTAATTTGTGGATCAAGAAGGATTCCCTCACTTCCCCTATCGTGATTTGTCTTAAAACCGGACTGAATAATCGTGGCCCTAATTTGTCGAAACCATGGCCAGGCATACTGACGTGCTTCGACAGCGGTAGATTAGGGAGGCTTACGGCATGTGCACGGTGATTATTAAAACGAATTCTGAAACTTGTCTCTGTTTGAACCTATGTACTGAGCACCGCAAGTTGAACACTCGAGAAGATAGATGACGCTGATACTATCACACGTGTAGTTCCCATTTATCTTTAAAGAAAAACTCCTACTGCCTGGTATCCAGCCTGCTTCCCTACCTTGGCATTAAAGTCTCCCATAAGTATAGTATACTGTTTTTTTACCTTACTTATTGCCGATTCCACGTCTTTATAGAAGTTTTCAACTGAAGCATCATCATGGCTGGATATAGACGCATAAGCCTGTACCACCTTGAACTTGTATCTCTTATTCAGTTTAATTACAATACCTGGCACCCTTTCATTAATGCTATAGTATTCCTCTATGTTGCCAGCTATGTTTCTGTGAATTAGGAACTCCACTCCCAGTTCTCTTCTGTCAGCCAGACCCCGATAGCCAAGGACGTGCCCATTCTGTAGCACTGTACTCCTAACCTCACTGAGCCCTCATATCCCATTTACCGCCCTCTAGCTCCTCGGATAGTACAGCCAGACTTCCCTCACTAGATAAGGTTCTAGCGTTAAACGTTGCCAAGTTCAAGTTACAATGGCGGCCTGTCCGGATCCAGACATTCTTAGCACCCTCTGCTGCGTTGCAGATCTGACCTCCGCCGTGGTCAGTTGCTTCGCAGCTGCTGGGGACTGAGGGCCATGAGTAAATTGACGTATGCATGTAGGAGGTAGTGGCCACATACTGCACCATGGTGGTCAATCCTTCTCTGGTGAGGGAGTGCGTCACCGGTAATGGTACACTGGTAAGGCCGCACCCCAGGCCTCTTTATGCAGTTCCATCACCACGCGGATAGTCTTTAATTCGGTTAAGAACTGACCTTTTGCATGAGAGGCAAATGCTCTAACCACTACGCCATCGCCGCTCACTATATATATATATATATATATATATATATATATATATATATATATAATATATATATATATATATATATATATATATATATATATATATATATATATATATATATATATAAATATATATATATATATATAAAGGGCTGTCATTTCTGTCGTTGACAGAAATGAGAGCCCTTTATATTTTAGTTTAGCTCGCTCTCTGAACAGTTACGACATTCAATCTCTATTTAATGTACCTGTGCCAAAATCCACCGTCGTATAGGCGCCATCAAGCTTCCCACATTTCAAGTATTTGTCATTGTCGCCGTCCGTCGTGTAGAAGATAACGTCATCGCCCAAGTAGTGGCGCATAATGTCACGTAGATAGGCAGTGTATACGTAATCACACGCTGCATAACTACCGTATTCGTTTTCCACCTGGTAATCGTGTGAAGAAAATGGGATAAAAATGTAAGTTGCAAAAGATAATACTCCATATCGATAAAGGACAAGCAGTAGCGACATGAAGCATTACATATATGCATATAGATGTGAGTTTCAGAAAATAAATGTGATGTTAGTTTTATAGCAAAAAAAACAAATTAGGCGCAACAAACAGAAAAGATGCGTGGAACAGGCCCACGTCCTCTCGTACTTTGCCCGTTCTTACATTCCCTCATACAGCCAGCTTCTTTAGTTTGCTTTAAGGAAGCCTTCATTCTGCCTTTCAACACAGTGTTTTCAAAGGGCACCAGCAAAGTATGATATCTTCCATACCATCCCCTAGAAAGTAATCGTGAAGGTAAGAAACACATACCAGGAACACTTGGCTTGGTTATTTTCAATATGTCACCAAATTCATATCACTCACAAAAATGTATTCTGCTGAGCACTAATGTGATGACCTTTCTCACTTGTTTTCACTCTCATGCATTCATCGTCGTCACCAGTTTTGAGGGATCTCGTTGAGCACTTTGAACGCCGAGGTGCTTTGTTAACATCCCCAAACCCTCTGGCCACAAGTGCATTTTATTACATAAACAGGATGTGCACACAAGTAACTGCACAATGTCTCAGTATACTCACCTGAACAGCAATGACAGGTCCTCCGTTGGCGTACAGTAGAGGATGAATGAGTGGTAGAAGCTTAGAAAAGTATCGATGCACATAATCGAGGTAACCTGTCAACAATGAATATTCGCTTTATATAAACACGTCGATGCAAGACAAGCGATGTGTCTCGTAAGAATAAATATGCCACCAAATTCTGTTTGGCTGGTAGAGCTGATCAACAAGCTCCATAAGTGCACATCTTTTAAATAAGCAACATGTTTTATCATAATTACTCATAAGTTGATGCTCGTTCCTTTTGTAAGTCACTGTTATAACTTAAGTAATATAGTGTAGTTTAGCTGTTAGGCTTCTGTGCTGTGCGCGCATATCTATGACTTCGGAGTTCATGACAGGCGCCTAGTAAGGCTTTTTCCTATTACATGAGCATCACAGAAATTAACATTTACCGCCAACAATCGGTGCAGTGCCGCGCTCACTTTACTTTCTTGCTTGGACGCATCTTCACTAACAGCGCGACCGAAATAACAAGGACACCTGCAGGCGATAGTAGCTCGCGTGAGTCTTCACATGGTGCTTTTCTACGCATATCTTCTGGCATGTTTTAGGCGCATCTAGGTCTCGAAAAAACAGCTCGTTTGTATAACCTTTCGTTGCGTATTGCTTTTTCAGAACATTGCACAAACTGTATCACACCTCCAGGAGCAAGGAGAAGATTTCCTGATATGTCACAACAATGATGTCCTCAGACAAAAAATAGCTGCGACAATTTTGCCAAATACATACACACACACACACACACACACACACACACATATATATATATATATATATATATATATATATATATATATATATATATATATATATATATATATATATATATATATATATATATATAACCAACATTCTCTTCCAGGGCTCTTACCGTCTCCCCCCTCCACGAATAGCTGAGCTTTTTTTTATTATTTCACTATCTTCCCTACTCCACCTACTGCAGGAAACAATGCTACATGTCATCACAAATGTCGAGACAAGCTCCGTTTTCAAGAACGCCGTTTTTAGTGTTCAGATAATCCCCTTTTGGCAGGTGGCCAATGACAGGTAACCCGATATGACAGTCTCGCTGGAAAGACGCCTGTCATTACGCTATGGAAGTGGTGTGTGGGCTGCTCTTCGGAGAGGGTTTGGAGATTGTTGGAGTCAAAGACAAGCTGACATGAGAAGTGATCGAAACTTTCGAAATCTTCAATACAGGATAACGCGCGTTCCTCACTGCACCGATAAAGGCCACTGATGCTCAAGAACTAACGAGCCCGGCAACGAATCTTGCGAAGCTTACGAAATCGATCGTGATAAAGGCGATTGCGTAAGCACGCCTTGCGTGACATCCTTAAAAAAAGAAATTGAGTATCTCGATGCAGCCATCACACAATGATGAGTGTCGTTTATCTTTTTTTTTGTATGGAATGTAAAGTCTCTCACTGATTCAGCTTACACTGGATGTTTCAAGAAATGTGTACAAAATCATCGGAAATCAAGAAAGTGCGATATTTGCTTGATTCGTCCATAATTACTTCTTTTGCAGGCGCAGGCATCTTCAAATGGCTAAAGACAACACCTTGGACAGTACTTCGGCGAGTCAAATTAACAAACTTTTAGTTAGCAGATTTATGTGGTTATGCCAAGTATAACTGAAGTCCTTCAGGCAAGTAATCCTTTCTAACTTTGAGACTTCAAAAAAGAGGCTGCTTGAGATAATTGAGACGCGATGAATTTCAACCAAACTCAGCCGTGAAATCTGAACCGGAACGCTCAAGAACTCAGCTCACATATTCTTTTGAGACGTCTTAAGTGAGTGAGCGTTGATATATAAACCAACTTTTTTGTGTAGGCGTGCATGCTCCGCTTGCAGTTATATTACGCACGTCGCACACACGTCAACTAACGCGAAAGAACTACACCTCTGTAATTGATGTCTTGAACAGTGACGTCATTCTGGTCGTCTGCTTGTTGCACTTATAGGTACTTCTGTTTCGGTTTCCCCGTTGAATCTGACCAAGTTTAATTACTTCGTAATTATTACTACAGGCCGAATTTTCGACGCCTCGAAGCTGCAATGGATTCTTCGCATGAAATGCTTCAATTCTCTCATTTAGGCATAAACACGTAACTTCACTAATTATAAAATTAATTAACTTAACTTCGTAATACGATCGTCTTGAGATGCATGTCACTACAAAAGAAAAAGTAATCGTGGAGGCAGCGAGCAGCGGTAACATTTTCGTGGTTGACTTTTCGTGATAACACATTTAACACATGACATTTTCGTGATAATTGACATTTTCGCGACATTTTCGCAACATTTTCGTGATAAACACATTGCTTGAAACACCCTGTACATGTGTTGCCCCTTTCATTAAACTATCAGTCAGTTCGGCGCTGGGATTCTGTTTTTATTTTTTTCTAGATTTTAAGACCACCTCTGTGCGCTGTAAACCTTTCTAATATGCTGTGCGAACTAGCCCACCAAGCTATCCTCGAGGACTATGTGAAAGTTCCAGTCCTTGAATGCACACCAATCAATTAGTTTGATGAATGTTTGAAAGGTTCGCTTGAGTTCTTGGGCAATCGAAGGCTGCGGGTCCCACCGTCTGCAAGGGTATTTGATTCCCCATTTTAATGCATTTAAATTTGTCATAGTCACTACGCTACATTTAGAAAACAGCCTGTAATATCACCTGTGCTTTCCTTGGCTTGATTGTCTGCTGGTTTCATTAGTTCACACGTATTATTTATAACGCAAAAGTGACACATAATAATATGTTCTTCGTGAACATGGAATGGGTTTGTTCATTAACGTGCCAAGCGAGGATTCGCTTCACCTACATTTAAGATATTTTTATCTTACGTGGGTCACTGGTTCGGAGGCCTATTGAACGGTCCGCCGACAGCAACCAGTAAGGCAGGCCCCCCTGAAACAAGAATAAAAGAAAAACGTGCAGCAGAGACAAGTGATCATAGTATGTTAGGTTGAGCGTCCCAAAATGATTATGAGCGACGCCGTAGTTGAGGGCTCCGGAAATTTCGACCACTATGGGTTCTTTAACGTGCACCCAGAATCTGAACACATGGGCCTACAGAATGTTCGCCTCCGTCGAAAATGCAGCCGGGATTCGATCCCTGCGACCTTCGGGTAAGAAGTCAAGCGCCAACCACTAGACCACCGCAGCAGGGCGCAGAGACAAGTATATGGAGACCAGACGCACATTGGCCTTAATGAAATTCCAAGAACTTCTAGGTACAAAATCACCGCAGAATAAGGACGGGTAGGTGTGCCTAACGGTAAACATTCTTGAGGTCTGACTGGCAATTGATATGATTTACAGGAGCGCCCCGTCACGGTGGTCTAGTGGCTAAGGTACTCGGCTGTTGACCCGCAGGTGGCGGGTTATGATCCCGGACGGCGGCGGCTGCATTTGCGATGGAGGCGGAAATGTTGTAGGCCCGTGTGCTCGGATGTGGGTGCACGTTAACGAACCCCGAGGAGGTCCAAATTTCCGGAGCCCTCCACTACGGCGTCTCTCATAATCATATGGTGGTTTTGGGACGTTAAACACCACATATCAGTCAATCAATCAATGATTTACAGTAGCGGAAAGTGTATGAACACTGCATTTTGCCGCTTCTAACGCATTGGGTCACAACATAAAGAATAACAAAAGATTCATTCTAAAAAACAGGGTGTGCAAACACGGACGCGAGAAAGAAGTCAAGACACCACAAATCTCTTAAACTCCCACGGGGGCAGGATTGAAAGGTTCGTCTATTGCATGGGCTTGCGCAGATAAGGTTTTGTGCCTTCTGTCCTTTTCCGCCTTTGTTAGTCGGCCCTGTCTTCACTTCCTTGTTGTTTCCATGTCTCTTGGAATGGGCACTTAGAAACTAGCCAAGCTCTCTATTACAACAAACGAATTCGAAAAGAAGGAAAGAATCACACAGCGTGGGATGAAACGAAAGATGAGTTCAAGAGAGAAGAAGACAGCAAAGTCGATCAAAGATAAAACAGAACCAATATTCTAGTTGACATAAAGAGTGAGGGGGGATGAACACGGGTATGATGACGTCATAAAAGGGACAAAGATAACCGATGGTCAGTTAGAGTGGTGGAGTGGATATAAAAAGGTGTAAAGCGCGGTCATCACGGATAACGGAGGGGCAGCTGACGTGTTGAAAAGCTTTCGGGCATAAAATGAAATCAGCTCACGGAGGGCAGCGTAATTTTGAGGTTATTGGGAGAAGCCTTCAGTCGCAATAAACATAAGATAGCATTACGATGATGATCATGATGATAACGACGAGGACGATCAACAAGCAAAAATCTGCGTACACATAAATAGACTGTTGACATATTAAGTCGCTCCCCAGTTCACTGCTATTTATACCAGATTTCCACAAAATGTCTTAGTTTATCAAAAAAGCACTAAAGAGATTGATAATAAAGAGTTCCACAGCAAATATCTGAAAGAACTCAGAAATATATGATGTTCAAGAAGGACAAGAATTTTCGTGACCTTGATAAAAGATTTGTCCAGTTGGCCAGCGCTTGAACTTGTCAAAGTTCCGCGCGTGCGCTGCTGAGGAATAGACCCCACTGCATTCTTGATAACAAGCTCGATGGAGAACGCGTATAACGACCAGCCATGCACATTCCGAGAATGCCTATAGTATATGGTCACGATGAGTCACAAGTACTGTGGGACTTATTAAACCACCAGGTAGCTAGCACTAGGACGATGCGTCAGTCGTGGCTGGCTCTCGAGCAAATAAGCAAGCGATCTTCTTTTTTCCTCCAGATTGAGAGCCGCTCTTGCTGTCAACCCACTACGTGCTGGTGGCATTATCCCCCCTTCCGAAAAGAAAAAAAAAGAAGTACCAAAAAGAGGAAAGGAAAGTGAATAGCAGCACCGCGATGCTACTACATAGGCACGTGAAAAAAATTGGAAATTCGGATGAAGTGAAAGTAAAAATTGAAGAGCGTGCCAATATAGGAAACGTCAATGAACGAGAAAGTATGTTCACAAAATAAACAAAAAACACAAAGAACGCTGTACGGTAAAGGAAAAGATACGAACAACGCACAATAAATGATTTCATGCGCAACACATGAACAACGTCCGGCCTCAGCCGTGTCCTGCTCCGTGCATGGGGTGTTGAGTACGGAACCACTTCGTAGTTCACGTCACTGACGCGGCGTAACACTTTATATGGGCCAAAGTACCAGCTCAGCAACTTTTCACTAAGGCCACGGCGGCGGACGGGCGTCCACACCCAAACTTGATCTCCGGGACTGTAAAACACTTCTCTGTGGCGGGTATTATAGCGTCGTGCGTCTGCCTGCTGTTGCTGGCCGATGTGCAGTCGCGCGAGCTGCCGGGCTTCCTCAGCACGCTCTGCGAATTCTTCAGCGTCAGTTGCCAACTCGTCTTCGTCCTGACACGGTAGCATTGAGTCTAGCATGGTCTGCACTTCGCGGCCGTAGAGAAGCCGAAATGGCGTGAATCGCGTTGTCTCTTGCACGGCGGTATTATACGCGAAGGTCACGTAAGGTAAGATACGGTCCCATGTTTTGTGCTGTACGTCGATGTACATTGAGATCATGTCTGCGATGGTCTTACTCAGTCGTTCGGTAAGTCCGTTGGTTTGCGGGTGGTACGCAGTTGTCCTTCGGTGTCTGGTGTTGCTCAGTTTGAAAACTTCGTCCGTAAGCTGCGCCGCGAATGCCGTCCCTCTGTCCGTTATTACACTGGAAGGAGCACCGTGTCGTAACACGATGTGGCGCATGAAAACTTGTGCTACCTCAGAAGCCGTGGCTCGTGGGATCGCCTGGGTTTCAGCGTAGCGTGTCAAATAGTCGGTCGCGACGATCACCCATTTGTTGCTGTCCGCAGACATAGGAAATGGCCCGAGAATGTTTATGCCGACTTGGTCGAACGGCGTGCAGGGTGCTTCAATAGGCTGAAGCAAACCAGCTGGCTTAACAGATGGTTGCTTTCGGCGCTAACATTCCCGACCGCTCTTGACGTACTTCTTTACGCTTGCTGACAGTCCTGGCCAATAGTACCTCTCGCTCACTCTGGCAAGTGTCCTTGAGTAGCCCAGATCACCGGATTTGGGTTCGTCATGGCAAGCGAAAAGGACGTCGTCTCGCATGTCTCGAGGAACCACCAGGAGGTAAGCACGATTGTTCTAACGAGCGTTCTTCTTGTACAGCACACCGTCTCGCAGGCAGAACGACGTCAACGAGCGACATAAATGACGTGGTATGATTGCGCCCTGGCCTTATAAATGATCAATGATTGGACGAATCTCTGCGTCATCTCGCTGTCGTTCTGCTCAAGTCTGATGCACTAACGGCGCCCAGAAAGCCTTCGTCTTCCGCTGCTTACTGACTGACGACATGAAGGGGTGCGCGTGACAGTGTGTCAGCGTCTTCATGCTTACGGCCGGACTTATGGACGATGGTGACATCAAATTCCTGCAGCCGCAAGCTACACCGTGCTAGCCGACCTGAAGGGTCGCGCAGGCTTGCCAACCAACAGAGCGCGTGATGGTCCGTCACTATCTTGAAGGGACGACCATAAAGGTACGGGCGGAACTTGGTGATTGCCCACACGACTGCGAGGTACTCTTTCTCCGTAGTGGAATAATTCGCCTCGGCACGGGATAGAGAGCGGCTTGCGTAGGCTATCACTCTTTCGATGTCCTCTTGACGCTGAACGAGCACTGAAGCGAGCCCAATGTTACTAGCGTCGGTATGGACCTCCGTGTCAGCATCATCGTCGAAATGAGCGAGAACGGGCGCTGATTGCATGCGCTGTCGCAGCTCATCAAAAGCTGCTTGTTGTTCGTTTTCCCAGACAAACGGCGTGTCGTTCCTTGTGAGACGAGTCAGAGGTTCTGCTATCTGTGAAAAGCCATGAATTAATCGGCGATAGTAGGCGCACAAACCAAGGAAGCGCCGGACGGCTTTCTTATCGACAGGAGCTGGTAATTCGGCAACAGCGGCAAGCTTGTCTGGATCGGGACTGATTCCTTCGGCGCTAACTACATGTCCAAGAAATTTTAGTTCTTTATAGCCGAAGTGGCACTTCTGTGGCTTTAGTGTGAGGTCCGCCGATCGGATAGCCTCCAGCACGCTGCGCAGGCGGTGAAGGTGCTGCTCGAACGTGGTAGAGAAGACCACCACATCATCGAGGTAGACAAGACAAGTCTGCCACTTGAGCCCTGTGAGGACAGTGTCCATCATTCGCTGGAAAGTTGCCGGGGCTGAACACAAGCCAAAAGGGAGCACTCGAAATGAGTATAGGCCGTCTGGAGTCACAAAGGCTGTTTTCTCACAGTCTCGCTGATCTATCTCGATTTGCCAATACCCGCTTTTGAGATCGAGAGAAGTGAAGTAATGGGCACGACGAAGTCTATTCAGCGAATCGTCGATACGTGGCAGCGGATACACATCCTTTTTCGTCACGTTATTAAGCTTTCGGTAGTCGACGCAGAAGTGTAGCGACCCGTCCTTCCTTTTGACAAGTACGACTGGAGATGACCACGGGCTGTTAGATGGTTCAATAACGCCATAGTCAAGCATCTTGGTGACTTGCGTACGTATCGCTTCACGTTCTTTGGCCGACACGCGGTAGGGGTTCTGGTGTATCGGACGTGCGTCCTCGTACGTGATGATCCTGTGTTGAGTGACGGCACGTCTGGCGGATCTTTGAGCAAGTTGCGAAGCAAGAGCTGAACTCGAACAAGAGCGCTCGTAGCGCAGTCTGGTTAACGGTGGACAGATCAGGACTGATGTCAATATCACTCATTGACGTGTCGGCGGTATCCACTATTTCCGACTGTGAGACAGTTGGTGACGTTTGCTACTTCGTGGGCAAACGCTATCGAAGTGCCACAGAAAAGATGTCGATGCTCAGTCGCTAAAGTTGGTTACGAGCAATTGAGATCGGCCATCACGAAGGTGTATTACACTTCTAGCTACACAAATGCTTTGCTGCAGGAGGTGTTCTAAATTTGTCTCAGCCACCACATCGCCATTCGCCCAAACCACAGCACGTTACGTCGACTAGAACACTTGTTCGTGGAGGAAGCGTCACACTCTGTTCAGAAATACGGAGTACGTCGACACGCCTTCCACCATCCTGCACGTTAATTGTTCGCTGGGCTGAGAACGTGACGCGGCGCTCTTGCAGATCAATAATAGCTCCATTTTCTTGTAGAAAGTCAACATCCCAGAAAGATGTCACGGGAACATTCGCGTAGAACAAGGCAGCTTGCTACGAATGTGTACCCTTGAATCTGTACTCTAGTTGTGCAGGTACCCAGTGGAGTAACGATGTGACCACCAGCTGTCCGAATCTGCGAGTTATGCCACGGCGTGATGACTTTCTTCAGCTGCGTTGTCAGTTTCCCGTTCTGTATGGAATAGTCTGCGCCGGGGTCCACTAACGCATTAACTGCACAACCATCAATTGTCACTGCTATGTCGAGTGAAAGTCGGCCATCCTTTGCAGCAGTATGTGATGTCGGACCGATTTCTGTACAGTTCTGCGTCAATAGGAGGTCTTCAGCGCTTCGACGGTCAGCGATCTTGCCCCCAGACGTCGCTTGGGCTAGTTTTCCCGGCGGGGGCTGGGAGACCGTGTGGTAGAATACCGCTGGGGCGTTGATGAAAATAGCCTCGGTGATGGCGAGCGGGACTGGCGCCCGGCAGATGGTGGTGCATGCTGCTGGGAGAGGTAGTTTTCGATGTCGCGCGGTCTCTGGCTGTAACGGGGTGGCGGTGAGTACGCAGAGAAGCCGCGAAGCCCAAGACGGCGATATGGGCACTGGCGGTATAAGTGATCAGCTTCTTCACAGTGAAAACACAGAGGCCGGCGATCAGGTGTGCGCCAAACATCAGACTTTCGAAGAGACGTGCGCTGATCGTCGATGTACTGAACTGGTTGCACTGAACGATGGGCGACAAAAGCACCAGGGACAAAGGCCAACGGTGGTGGCGTGTACGTGCCTTCGTAGTACGTTATGTGCTGCGCTGACTGTAGTGAAACAGCAGTAACAGGATGGATGAATAATGGCGGCGATGCAGCAGGGCGTTTCAAGGCTTCCGCATAAGTTGTCTCACGGCGGTATTCAGCAGGAGCTGGTACAGCTGTATCATGAGGCAAGGTGTCCCGGAGGGCCTGGTGCAGCTCATCCTTGATCACAGTTGCAATAGAGTTAACTGTAGGATGAGGTGTTACACCAGCCTTTTGTAACTCTTCACGTACTATATCACGGATGAGTTCACGTAGACAGTCGTTGTTGGTTCTAGTGGTGGTGAAAATGTCGGCAGTAGACATGCCACTGTCTTGCCTGTCGTTTTGGTTGCATCGCTGCTGCAGCATTTTTTCCATTGTCACGGCCTCGGACAAGAACTCCGCGACCGTCTCGGAGGACTTCGCACGAGGCCGGCAAAAAGCTGGTCCTTGACACCGCGCATCAAGTGACGCAAATTCTTGTCCTCCGTCATTCTTGAATCGGCCCGTCGGAAGAGGCGCGTCATGTCTTCGACGAACGTGGTCACAGTTTCGTTTGGCAGCTGGACGCGGGCCAGAATAGCTCGTTCAGCTCGTTCTTGGCGATCAGCACTGGCATAGGTCTGCAGAAGTCTACGAGAATTCGGGCCACGTCGTCAGCTGCTCCTCTCGATTTTGATATCACGTGCGTGCCCCGTATTCGAGATAGAAGTAGACACGACCCAGTTTCGTCGCGTCGTCTCACTGATTCAAGGTGGCTACGCGCTCGAAATCCGCCAACCAGTCCTCAACATCCTCGTGCTCCGAGCCATGGAACGTCGCCGGTGCGCGTGGGCTTTCCAACGTGTAGCGGTTCGACGTCGTGCTTCCCGTGCCGGTTGCCGAGGTTTGCACCGAAGCGCTGGTCATGTCTGTCGACGTGGTGGGAGCAGTATCGTCGGCTTCCGGAGGCAATCCCCTGATTCGGCGGCTGGTCCGATGCACGGGAGTATTGACTGGCAATGGACTCGTATCGCGGCTTCCGGGGGGGGGGGGGGGGTCTGCAGCATCCGTGAGACTACCCAGCACTTCCACCAGTTTGTCACGATGAGTCACAAGTGCTGAGGATTTATTAAACCACCAGGTAGCTAGCACTAGGACGATTGGCTCTCGAGCAAAGAAGCACGCGTTCTTTTTTTTTCCTCCAGATTCAGAGCCGTTTTTTCTGTCAACCCACTACATGCTGGTGGCAATATAATGTAATGTAAGGCCCTATTCTGTGTGCAGCGCAAGCAACGACTGGAATAGCGGTTCTTGAGTGTAGCTTTAAAACGAATTCCGGCTTCACTGCTTCACTAATTCCCGTCACATCATCGATGCCTGTTAGTGCCGTCTTCTTATTCGTCTCGGTATGAAACTTGCATGTCATGGTTGAGGCGGTTGCAGACCTCCAGTACGCATCTACTACAGTGTCTTATTGTTAAAGTCCGAGCTTGACTGACAGGTTAACATAGAGATGATAAATAGGAGAAGAAACACGTACTAATCCGAAAACAAAAAAAAAACGAATGATCTCTGAGAAGTAAAGTATTCTTTCATTTTGTTTTTAAGGATCGATCAGTGAAACTTAAGATTTAATGACTTTTATCTGAACGACCTGGCTAGCTTTGTTCCTCACTAGTGCATCTTGTTGCATCTCAACCGGCATATGCAAAAAGCATGTACGTTGAGCGCCATTCAATTTCAGCCTGTGGGGTATGTCCGTGCTATAGAGCTGTAAAGCTGTTACTTTGTAAAGCTGAAAGGTGACACGTTGGTTTCTGATTCATCATCATCATCCTCATCATCATCGTCATCTCAATCAGCCTGACTACGCCCACTGCAGGACAAAGGCATCTCACACCTTCCGCCAGTCAATTATGTCCTGTGCTTGCTGCTGCCATTTAATATCCGCAAACTTCCTGATCTAGTCTGCCCACCTGAATTTATGTGTCTCCCTCACCCGCTCACCTTCTCTGGGACTCCAGTCAGTTACACAAATGAAGATCACCCCTCACACAAATGACGCACCACTGACCTGCTAAAGCTAAGTCGCTACGGACGCTCACTGTACATTTAGTGATTTTGGTATCTGGCCGCTATGTGACTTACATGAAAAAGCAAAAAAAAAACTTGCTTCAGCATAGCAGTGTTGCGCCTGTTAAAATATTTCTCTCCCGCCAGCCATTCTACCCTTCTTGTGTATAACACATCTTCGTTCACAAAACGAGGATATCAAAATAAAGGCGACCACGAACACGCGCACCATATCTCTCTCTGAATCAATGTAAGGTCCAGGCCTGAGCAGGACGAGCAGGTCATGCTTCTGCGCCAGCCTCAGGAAGCGGACGATGTCCTGTTGTCCTTGAAAGTTGAACACTCCCTCCTCAGGTTCGTGGCTGCTCCACTCCACGTAGCTGCATCAGACGCAATACACGATGGATCTAAGTACACGTTATATCTCGGAATTTTAATGTATATGTTTTTATCGGGATTTCTCGTATATTATTTACAATTGATTTTAATACTACCACTCTTTCCGAGGCCATAGCAGGTAAGCTTACATGTTGGACATGCAGGTACATAAAAAATCACCACCATATCTCCCAAGTGAAGGATATTAGAAGAGCTTGCTTAAAGATGATCGGGTAATCCGCGAATCATCCGAATACATCTCGCGCCATCCTATAGAGACGCGACAACGTTGTTATATGATATCCCGGGCTGCCACTGCAGGGTCTTGGCGGCGAGCCAGAGCTCCCGGCGAAGAGAAAGAAGGCGTACATGCCGAGAGTTGTGTACGCAGCCATCAGCGGCGGCGGACCATCTAGACATCATTCTTGAAATCACCGAAGAGGATGCCTTGAGCGGCGGCGCGTCATCTAGTGAGTATTGCTCTAATCATGGGAGAGCCAACGCCTTGAGTGGCGGCGTGCCTACTGGTAAGCATTTCTAAAATCACTTGAGAATTGTCATGGCCTCCGAGATGGTGGATGCGCGGCTTATTTCTATCCAGCCGTTCTAATCGCACGGAGAGCGTGTTTCCAGAGGTGGGCGTACCCCGCTCTTTTTTTTTTTGCACCGCGGTGCATGTGACGAGAAAAAAAAAGGGATTTTGCGCCTTTATGTAACCTCGCGCTGAATTGGAAATCTCTGGTGAAGGTGTACGGGAGGCAAAGTCAGTACTGAGGCGTAGCCAATATATTTTCTCAAATGGGCAGTTTTTTTTCTATAGATTTGCGCTTCCCATATTTATTTATTTATTTATTTATTTATTTCAAAGTACCTTACAGGCCCCATGGGGGGCATTGAGTAAGGGGGGCTGTACATATATACAAATAAACTGGAAAAAAATATACAAGACAGACAATTGAGCAAGGGGGGAATACATATAGACACCTCAAAATGAAAAAAAGTACAAAAGAAACAATTGAGTAAGGGGCGCAATACTTATATACATCTCAAACTAAAACAAATACAAAAGAAACAATTGGAAAATAATAAGTCAAACAAGAAGCACCAACATGTACAAAAGTTCAACATGTACAAAAGATACACGCATAGTAACCGTGGGCGAAACACTGTATTTCCTGCGCATGCAGCGGCCACAAGGCAGAATCCTCGCGCACATGAATGTGACAATCACAAAAATGATCCAATACGGACCAAAGAATTATGATACGGCATCTACTTGCTGAGGCATGTGAAGTGGCTTGATAAGATATGACGGAATGTGTCAAAGTTTGTCTGGGATGCAGTGTCGTCAGGCAAACTGTTCCACAGACGGATAGCACGTGGAAGTGCGGACTGATTGAACGTGTTTGTTGAGCCGTATACACGGGAATAGCTAAGATGATTGTGTAGTCTACGTGAAGTGAGATATGGTTTTTGCAGACCAGTAACGGTGATTCGGGAAGAATGGGTAATTTTATGAAAGAATGACAGCAGGGCAATATTAGAGCACTCATAAGTGCGATATGCCTCAAGAGATGTACATATGAAGAAAACTTGATATACTTCGAAGTTTGTGGGCTGTATAGTGTGGGGGACAATAGCGAAGACAAAAAAAAAGATGACAGCGTGATCCGCAATTGAAGTGAGAAGAGTGCCGCGTTCTACACCCACGGGTTACACTCGATTAAGTGCCTTTTTCTTTCCTTTCATGGAACTATGCTCGTTTTCATTGTAACGCTGCTTTAAGAATTTTTGCAGATGCGTTGATGTAATCCCCGCTGGTGCAAAAGCCGCGTTCTCACTGTGTACAACGATTCACACTCGCCCGCGAGGAAAAAGCCGGAAAGAGAGTAGGATCAAGGCGGTCGCCGTACGTCTATAGACTGAAGTATACGTCGCCGCGACGACCACAGGCTGGTTACAGGTGCGTTTTTGGTCACTTATGGCCACCCATTCGCACTGGAAGTTTTGCGCTGTTCAGTGGATACGTTAAGTGGTGTAAGAACGAACATCAAAATTCCTTGCTTGTTGAAAAATAATGCAACACACTTTCAAAGTTTGGTGAACCTAGTATGAAAACATCACTCCTTATATAGCAGTGACGATTTGCACTTTTTCTTTCTTCAGTAGTCTACCTCAATGAATACTTAGTTTCTCCAGAAAGACACACTTCTGCTGCATGTGTGAATGTCCCTTTGATTTGGATGCAGTCAAGAGTGAAATAAATGAACACGATACTGATATTGACATTATGCTACCAAAGCATAATCTATACACATGTGACAAAAAAGGAGACTGCGACTACTCAGGCACTTTTACTGTGAAAGACGTTGGGAGTAAATGCAGGTCGGCTAATCGAAGACTTTGGCAATATTCGTGCAAAATACTTATCACCTTACTTCAGTGACATGTCCAGGGCACTCAGTTATTTAGATTGTAACTGGGCTTCGGTTGACCACCTCGTGTATCCGTGCACGATGAAATAGTAAAACGATGTGTCACAGGAGGGCAATACTATTCAACGACATTAATTTGCCTACTTTTCGCCCATACACGTCTCTAGAAGGGAGATCTAGAGAACGTCTACTTTTCTCAAATAGAGGTATTTAGCACCGAGCCAAAACGGACCGTAATGAAAAAAAAAGTAATGCCGCCACAGATGAATTGAAATCTCCTTGCAATGTTCTCTATCAGGAAATGCAATGTTCTCTATCATACGGTGCAAGTCGCCCACGCAAGCCGAGGAGTTTGCAATCGCACTGGCACTAGCGATCCCGGATTGCCGCACGGTCCTCAGCGACTCGAAGACGGCAATAGCCAACTTTGCTACAAACAACGTCCATGGAACCACTGCAAGAGTATGTTCAACTATAGCAAGACCAGAAACCAACATTACCGTCAAGTGGTTCCCTGCGCACGCCGGGGAGCTGGACGTGGGCCCGAACCGCAACGAGGAGGCAGATACGGAGGCACACGCGCTAACTAGCCGCGGGTCTCTGTCAACGCATTCCTCGGAGCCGCAACGACCCGATGCCGAAGACAGAGAGTATTTTATCGCAACCTACGCCGACGTTCTGCAGTGGTACAGAACGAGCAGACGCCTCTACCCACCGCCTCACCGAGACCTACAACGCAGAGAAGCAGCCACACTACGGCAGCTGCAAGTACAAGCAATATGGACCCCCGTCTGGGCAAAGCACGTTTGCCCGGAGGTTTACACCACTGATGTATGCCAACACTGCAAGAAGGCACGAGCCACTCAGAGACACCTCCTTTGGGACTGTGCACCACCGCCGGGTAACCAAGAAGTAATGCCAACTGCCATAAGCAGCAAAATCACCAGCCGAGAGCCAGGCAATCAAAGAGACGTGGTCCAGCACGTGCTTAGCATCCTGGAACGCCAGCGGCCGAAAGCGGCGCCTCCACGGGTTTTACGCGAGTAGGTTGCTGCTCCGGGACGTCCGAGCACGCTAGTGTCTCGCTTTAATCCCCCTACCCTTTCCCCCTTTATGCCGGATCGTCAATAAAGTTGTTTCACTCACTCAGCTCTATCAGGAAAAATTAGCAGTTTCCAGGACTTTCTTCGTAAATTGGATCAAAATAAATGCAGCAACAGAAAAAATTCTTGCGTTCAGAGCAGCCAGAAGATTTTTGCGGTGAGTCTTGCTCATTATTACAAAAAAAAAAATCATGCGCACGTTGAAATGCCGTGCACTCTGCTATCTGCCGTGGTCTCCGCCGCCACCAGAATCCACAGTGAATACGCCCTCTCGCGGTAGGCGGGTGCGTGCGGCGAGACTCGTCTGTTTTGCTGGGGAATGCGGCCAATGGGAGAGAAACACGCCGTGCGCCCGCCATCATGAAGCTCATGAAATTTTACACGCCGCCGCCAGACAAGGCGCGAGCATAAAAAGCTTGCCAAACGAGGCCCCCCCCCCCCTACCCATGAAAAAATAGCGAATTGATTGTAGTGCTCAAAAATGTATACAATATAGGTTTCTAAAAGATAATTATGAATCAATATTCAAATTACTTTTGAAAATGTTATATTGAAGTATACACATAAATATACGAATATGCGAGTAATAAAGAAATATGTGCGTAATACACAAATGTAACCAAACGTGTACATGAAATAAAGGGCTATGTGGACAAGTCACTACAAACCAGTAAACATTGTGAACTTGGCTGCTGATATGCTTCCAATAGTCATAAAATGATACGCTTCAAATAGTGATAAAATGAATCAGGGGCTGGAAACGCTACCGTGTTAATAAGCTACTTTCTATTTTTGAGAAAAAGTATGAAATTGAATTCGCGTTAGTAACCGATGGATCTAAACAATTCCACTCACTGACAAAATGTTTGGAAGTGGCATTGTGGTAACTATAGTGCGAGCGATGTGTTTGATTGTGAGTGAATGTTTACTTAGATCATCCACTGTTGACTTGGACTATCCATTTCAAGAATCGGCAAGCTTCGGCTATATATACTCGAACTTAGCTTCCCTGTTCCATGTGGTGTCGAAAAATATTAAAGCTTTTTTTTTTCTGTGAAGAGTGGCACTGATGGTGCAGCTAATGACGCTTACACAGAACTGTCTTCAGCCGTTTCAGCAAACAATGAAAATTGCAACAAACGCATATGCGTGCTTACGCCAATGCTCATGTTCACAGTTCCTAGGCTTCCACAAACTGATTTGAGAAGAACGTTGGCGGACCGTTGGAATAAACTGGCAGTAAAGTTAGTAGACAATTACGGACAAAAATTTAAATGGAAGAACTAAGGTTAGCGCTATTTCTCAGGCGTTAAATATGCGAACCAGATGTCTCGTTTTTTTTCTTTTGAATCTTGTTGTATGCGGTTGTTTTAAGATCAGAGCACAAACTAATTGCTGCTTAATAACAGCAGGATATGCAGAATCACGACGGTTCGAATGACTGGTTCTAAGGCCCGTTGCCAATCGAACTCGTCCTTAAATGAAAGTGTTTTTTAATAAATTAATGGGTCTGTCGCGCCAAAACAGTGCCATACTTTTAATAAAAGCTACTTCGAAAGAATACCTGCTACAAAACATATAAATTTCACAGCATATCCACGGAGTGACTGATAATGAGTGGGGCGAAGCTTTGGAGGGTTTTATTGGTAAACCATGAATCTGTCCGTCGGTCTGTCAGTCAGTTCATCGGTCCGTACATCTGTCCGTCTGTCTGATGGTTTGTCTGTCCATCCATCCGTCCAGACCTGCTGAGTGAGTCATCGAACTAGGCGGTCACGTACGAGCTAGGCGGGACAGACCCGCGGCTTTAGCAGCTTCGCCCCTAAAAAACACGTTTGTTTTTATTGTATGCGTTTTAGGGGCGATGCTCCTAAAGGCATGGGTCTGTCAATCTCGTGTATGTATGTACGGGACCACTTCTAGTTCCGCTTTTGCCAACTGCCACTACTTCGTTCTTGCAAACATCCCACTACGCCCTATCCTCGATCCACCACTGCACCGACCATAAACCAAATAGTGTTAAGAAGTAGTCAATATTGTCACGGGGTCGTGACGTGGCCGAAGACAGGAGACTTCGTGTTAGGATTTAACTGTTTATTTGGGCGAACCTGTGCCCGGTAAACTGAAAGTCCAATTACAGCAGCAGTCTCGCACAGATAGCAGTCTCGGACTGATAGCGGCGAACGGAGCGTCGGCCTTCGATCAACAACTGACAAGCGGCGAAGCGCGTCGGCATTTATACCCTTGCCGTCGAATGTTCTAGCGCTATCGCTGGCGGTGGCGTGCGTTCCAGAACAATCTGTACCATTCGCACAGTGGGCGTGATCTTATCGAAATGATCTACTACAGTCCGGAACCCTCTAGAAAACTACAGGCGCGGTTTGCGCTGAGAATCGTGTGGTGTTTTGGGACGATAACAAAAACTTGGGAAATGGAACGTGGCATTGCCCCCCTCTGAAAAAGGCATCGTCTCGATGCTTAACTAAAGATGAAGGTACAATAATAATGCAAGAAAGTACAATGAATAAATTACGATACAACAATAATACAAAAAAAACACTGGTTCAGTTTGTTAACGCGCATGAAACGGCTTGAGGCGCGCGACATGGACGACTTCAGGTCGCGATCGGCGTCGTTGAGAGTTCGTAATGCCGTCGGGGACAACCTCGTAATCAAGTGGGCCGAGACGTCGAACCACCCTGTACGGTCCGAAGTACCGTCGCAGAAGCTTTTCACTTAGTCCACGTCGGCGTATCGGCGTCCACACCCAAACACGTTCACCGGGCTGGTATTCCACAAAGCGTCGTCGAAGGTTGTAGCGGTGGCTGTCGGTCGTCTGTTGATTCTTGATACGGAGCCGCGCAAGTTGTCGGGCTTCTTCGGCGCGATGAAGGTACTCGCTCACATCGATGTTTTCTTCGTCGGTGACGTTGGGTAACATGGCATCGAGCGTCGTTGCCGGGCTCCTTCCGTAGACCAATTTGTATGGAGATATCTGCGTCGTCTCCTGCACCGCCGTGTTGTATGCGAAGGTCACATACGGAAGAATGGCATCCCACGTCTTGTGTTCGACATCGACGTACATTGACAGCATGTCGGCGATCGTCTTGTTAAGCCGCTCGGTGAGGCCGTTGGTCTGTGGGTGGTACGCTGTCGTCCGGCGGTGGTTTGTTTGGCTGTATGCCAAGATCGCTTGAGTTAAGTCGGCAGTGAATGCCGTTCCTCTGTCGGTGATAAGGACCTCCGGGGCGCCGTGACGTAGGACGATATTTTCGACGAAGAACTTAGCTACCTCGGATGCACTGCCTTTTGGCAGGGCTTTTGTCTCGGCGTAGCGGGTGAGGTAGTCGGTAGCTACCACGATCCACTTTTTTCCGAAAGCCGACGTCGGGAACGGCCCCAGTAGGTCCATACCAATCTGCTGGAAAGGTCGGCAAGGTGGATCAATTGGCTGCAGAAGTCCCGCTGGCCTTGTCGGCGGTGTCTTGCGTCGCTGACAGTCCCGGCATGTCCTCACATAACGAGTGACGTCGGTGGTAAGACGCGGCCAGTAGTACCTTTCTTGTATCCTCGCGAGCGTGCGAGAAACACCGAGGTGCCCTGCCGTCGGATCGTCGTGAAGGGCTTGCAGGAGTTCTGGTCGCAGAGCTGAAGGCACCACAAGGAGATACTTAGCCCGAAGCGGTGAAAAATTTTTCTTTTGTAGAAGACCGTTTCGTAGAAAAAACGACGCAAGTGCGCGCTTGAATACCTTCGGGACTTCGGCGGTCCTGCCTTCGAGGTATTCTATTAGGGCCTTAAGTTCCGGGTCGGCCCGCTGTCGTTCAGCGAAGTCGTCGGTACTTATCGTTCCCAAGAAGTAGTCGTCATCCGGGTCGTCGGGTAGCGGTTGGTCGACAGGCGCACGAGAGAGACAGTCGGCGTTGGAGTGTTTTTTTGCCGGACTTGTAAATGACAGTAATGTCATATTCTTGAAGTCTCAGGCTCCATCGTGCGAGGCGACCTGAAGGGTCCTTCAAAGTGGCTAGCCAACACAAGGCGTGGTGGTCGCTTACAACTTTGAAGGGCCTGCCGTAAAGGTATGGGCGAAATTTCGACGTAGCCCAGATGATGGCGAGGCACTCCTTTTCTGTTGTGGAATAATTTGCTTCTGCTTTGGATAGCGATCGGCTGGCGTAACTAATAACCCTTTCCAGTCCGTCGGCCCTCTGCACAAGAACGGCGCCAAGACCTACGCTGCTTGCGTCAGTATGTATTTCTGTCTCGGCGAATTCGTCGAAATGGGCAAGTAACGGAGGCGTCTGGAGGCGATGTTTAAGCTCCTGGAAAGCGTGTTCCTGTGGCGTTTCCCACTTGAACTCCACGTCGGCCTTCGTAAGGTTAGTGAGAGGATCGGCGATGCGGGCGAAGTTTTTCACGAACCGCCTATAATAGGCGCACAGGCCCAGAAATCGGCGCACGGCTTTCTTGTCAGTGGGCGGCGGGAATTCGGCGATGGCGGCTGTTTTCCGTGGATCAGGACGAACTCCAGACTTGCTGATAACGTGCCCCAGAAACAAGAGCTCTTCATACGCAAATCTGCACTTTTCTGGCTTCAGTGTAAGTCCGGAAGTCTTGATGGCTTGAAGTACAGCTTCAAGGCGCCGAAGATGCTCGTCGAAACTCGAGGAAAACACGACGACGTCGTCCAAGTACACAAGGCAAGTCTGCCACTTCAATCCTGCCAGTACTGTATCCATAACGCGTTGAAAAGTTGCAGGCGCTGAGCAAAGGCCGAAGGGCATCACCTTAAACTCGAAGAGGCCGTCCGGTGTTATAAACGCCGTCTTTTCTCGGTCTCTTTCGTCGACTTCGATTTGCCAATAGCCAGTCTTGAGGTCCATTGACGAAAAGTACTTGGCGTTATGGAGCCGATCAAGTGCGTCGTCTATTCGTGGGAGAGGATACACGTCCTTTTTTGTGATTTTGTTCAGGCGGCGATAATCGACGCAGAAACGTAGGGTCCCATCCTTTTTCTTCACTAACACCACGGGGGATGCCCATGGGCTCTTGGACGGCTGGATAATGTCATCCCGCAGCATTTCATCAACTTGTCTCTTCATGGCCTCACGTTCTCGCGTCGAAACCCTGTACGGACTTTGACGGAGTGGTCTGGCATTTTCTTCGGTTATGATGCGATGTTTCGTGATTGGGGTCTGCCGAATTTTCGATGACGACGAAAAGCAATCTTCGTATTGCAGAAGCAGGGCCTTGAGCTGCTCTTGCTTATCGTTCGGAAGTCTGGGATTGACGTCGAAAGCTATGGGAGGGGCTTGGTTCCTCTGAGCAGGTTCCGCAGAATCGGCGAGGGCGAAAGCACTGGTGGCTTCGACAATTTCTTCGATGTATGCGACCGTTGTTCCTTTGTTCACATGTTTATACTAATTGCTGAAATTTGTGAGCATAACTGTTGCTTTGCCTCCCCGCAACTCTGCAATTCCTCTTGCGACGCAAATATTTCGGGTGACCAACAGATGCTGATTGCCTTCAACGACGCCTTCGAAGTCAGGTGATTCAGGAGCGCCGACTGAAATAATGACGCTTGAGCGAGGCGGAATGGTGACTTGTTCTTCCAGCATATTCAAGGCATGGTGTCCAGACGGCGTGCGCGGCGGTAGTGCTTCTTCTGTGGATAACGTTATCGACTTTGTTTTTAGGTTGATGACAGCACCATGGAGGCATAAGAAGTCCATGCCAAGGATGACATCTCTCGAGCAACGCTGTAGGACTACGAAGTCTGTTGGATAAATACGGCCGTTAATGGTGACTCTCGCATCTGGTGGAGGTGCTGCTTCGTTCATGTACCGGACGCCCCCGTCAAGCCGTGTACCCAGCACCTCCACCAGATGTCACGGGGTCGTGACGTGGCCGAAGACAGGAGACTTCGTGTTAGGATTTAACTGTTTATTTGGGCGAACCTGTGCCCGGTAAACTGAAAGTCCAATTACAGCAGCAGTCTCGCACAGATAGCAGTCTCGGACTGATAGCGGCGAACGGAGCGTCGGCCTTCGATCAACAACTGACAAGCGGCGAAGCGCGTCGGCATTTATACCCTTGCCGTCGAATGTTCTAGCGCTATCGCTGGCGGTGGCGTGCGTTCCAGAACAATCTGTACCATTCGCACAGTGGGCGTGATCTTATCGAAATGATCTACTACAGTCCGGAACCCTCTAGAAAACTACAGGCGCGGTTTGCGCTGAGAATCGTGTGGTGTTTTGGGACGATAACAAAAACTTCGTTTTTTTTTTCTTTCGAATCTTCTTGTATGCAGTTGTTTTAAGATTAGAGCACAAACTAATGGCTGCTTAATAACAGCAGGATATGCAGAATCACGACGGTTCGAATGACTGGTTCTAAGGCCCGTTGCCAAGCGAACTCGTCCTTAAATGAAAGTTTTTTTTTATAATTAATGGGTCTGTCGCGCCAAAACAGCTGCCATATTTTCATTAAAAGCTACCTCGAATGAATACCTGCTACAAAACATATAAAAATCACAGCATATCTACGGAGTGAATGATAATGTGTGGGGCGAAGCTTTGGAGGGTTTTATTGGTAAACCATGAATCTGTCCGTCGGTCTGTCAGTCCGTTCATCTGTCCGTACATCCGTCCGTCTGTCTGGTGGTTTTTCTGTCCATCCATTCGTCCAGACCTGCTGAGTGAGTCATCGAACTACGCGGTCACGTACGAGCTAGAAGGGACAGACCCGCGGTTTTAGCAGCTTCGCCCCTAAAAAAAACGCGTTTGTTTTTATTGTATGCTTTTTAGGGGCGAATTTTTTTAGGGGCCAACTGCCACTACTTCGTTCTTGCAAACATCCCACTACGCCCTATCCTCAATCCACCACCTCACCAACCATATAGCAAATAGTGTTGAGAAGTAGTCAATATGAAGTGCAACATGATTGTGTACATGTATCCAGGTGCCCTTTAAAGGACCATCGATTTTCCCACTGTGTCCTTCCTTTTTTTTAGGAGCGAAGCTCCTTAAGGCGTGGGCTGTGCGTCCCCTGTATGTAGCCACCTCTCGTTCAGTTCTTGCAGTGTTCACTAGATGGCGGTATTTGTAGCTGACGGCATTAAGTATTACGCTAGCCACCGCCAGATCTAAAGGGTACAGCCATATCCATCCGTCCATCCGTCCATCCATCCATCCGTCCGTCCGTCCGTCCGTCCGTCCGTCCATCCATCCGTCCGTCCGTCCGTCCGTCCATCCATCCATCCATCCATCCATCCATCCATCCATCCATCCATCCATCCATCCAAAAGATGCAAGATGTTATAAACTAGATGGCGGTACGTGTAGTTGATTATGAAAGATGCGAGGTGTTATAAAATAGGAATGATGCCACATATGGCGCGTGTCATCGTTCGATATAGTGCGGCGACGTACGCTAAGGGGAGCGTTGCAATAAAATCGAGTGGGCAAAATGTACGGAGGATTCATGGTTTACCAGGTTTACCTCCGGAGCTTCACCCACTCATCATCATTCACTTCGTGGATGTGGCGGCATTTTTTTGTATGTGACCGTCTATAATCTTACTTTGGCAAACCACCCCTACTTCGTCCTTGCTAACATTCCACTACGCCCCATCACCGATCCACCACTTCATCGACCATAATGCCGTTATAATCAAAGGGAAAGGGAAGCGACGTATAGCTACCACTTACGAATAATAAATTATTTTATAAATATATACAGTGTTTGTTACGTCTTTGATGATGTAGTGGGCGATATTCGCAGATGGCGCATGGTTTAGTGATAAAACCCTCCAGCGCTTCGCCTCACTCATCATTATTCACTCCGTGGATACGCTGTGATTTTTTTCTAACTGACCGCGATGTAAAAAAACCTATACAAGTTACGTGAGACTTTCGGTGCGTGCGTCTTGTTATACAGCAAAAAAGCTGAAATTTAAGGGCTCGTTTTTTTTTTCTTCGTTACACACAGTACTAATGAGAACTAAAGTACAATGATTAAAACTAGGATGGCTTAGTAGCAATTGCAAAGTAAATATGAATAAACAAAAGTGAACGAAAAGATAACTTGTCGCTGTCAGGGACCAAATCGGCGACCTTCTATCAACGCGTCCAATACAGCAAGGCGCAATTAGGCATCCCTCTTCATCTTATGCAAGTGCCTGCAGGGACCCCTGTAATTTTTTTTGTTCACCTCAGTGCCTTTTGCCTTTGTGACACATTGAAATGCAATTTTTGTTGTCAATTGCAGGAGATGAAGAAATTTATGGGCAGTGTTGTCCCAGATGCTATGGTCCACAGAAAACGACGATACAAGAAGAAGAATGCATACTGACGTTTGTATTGCGTTGAGTCCAGCAGCCCTCATTGTTGACAAGCGGTCGTCCCATTGCTGAGGGAGTGAACGGAAGGAATGGATGGACCCAGACACAATCTGTATCGGCTTGCCATCCTTCAGGTAGCGGTTGTTCTTGTAGTCGATCACGAAGGACCTTCCAACCTACGTGCATGCGCCAGTTCTTATTCGAATGCAACTAATGGCGAACGCTGAAGGCTCTTGTACAGATTGAACCTTGCGCTTCGCGAAGGAAACAAAACAAAATCAGCGTTGTTACATGAAGCATTATTACAAACCTTTAAATTCTTCAAAGTAAACATTAGTTCGCAGTTCGCTTAGGCCAATGTCTACACTGCCTTCCTAAAAATAAATTGTCTTGTTTCATTCTGTTTCCCACTTTCTAGAGCACAATACTTTTCAGTGTTGAAAACCCAATTCATAAAGCAAGAACAATACAGCGTCACCACGTGGTTTCCGCAAGTAGCCGCTGAATTAAGATAGTCACTTCTCTTTGACGAAGGCAGCGCCACCTAGGCGAAGACAGGAAGACACACAAAACACAGAGGTGCACCGAATGGCGGTCGTCTGAGCTGCTATGTTTTTTGTTGTCTTAATATTCATCGCGCTGCATTCGCCGGAGTATATGCAGCAACTTGCCCAAGTCAACGTGCTATTTGAACACTTCTCTCTGCTATTTTCTAGGGGTGTGCGAATATTTCGAAGCTTTCGAAAAACGAATCAAAGAGCATGATTCGATACTCGAATAGAGTAGTACATATTCCAAAATATTCGAAACACTGAATATTTTTCGGGTTGTTTTCGAATAATCAACACCGACGAGAGAACCCCAAAACAACGAAACTTTAGAACAGCCAAAAGTCATTCTTTTTCTTTTTGTCCCTAAAGTGATCTGCACGCAGGCCAATCTATTACGAGATTACCGACACTATAAATTGATTGTTCGTCAGATTTGTTTCGTCTGAAAACTCACCTCTGGTCCACTTTTTACAATGATGAAGCTCTGTAGTATTAATCAACGCCTAGCTGTCTTCATGTTGTAATAACTGAAGCTTGAGGGCTACGACTGCATACATCTTCATGACTAACAACAGGCGCGAGTATTGCGTTTGCGTAAATTGTTCTTGCAAGTGTAGTATTAAGCTCCGATCGTTACATGATTTTGCTGCGCAGGCCATGTTGTGATGACCGGTATATCTGCTTCAGTACATCTTTAGCTGTATCCACGGTGTTTCGTTGAAAATTGTTCGGTTTGAGTAAATTTTATTTAAAACAAGGCGACACAGTTTCACATAACATTATTGAACACAGTATTTGAATGTATACAGCTACAAAATATTACAAGGGCTCTGGTTCCTGCTGTATACGAGGTTACTTTACTTTCCGTGATTTGCTGTTTGCACTGTTTGCTGTCAGTGGGAAAAAAGGCATGAAATTGACAGTCGAGTGCTCTATTCAATACGTATTCAACAGAAGCTGTTTAAAACAAAAGTAAATCCTGACGGAAGAGGCAGACTGGGAGACGTGATTTCAAGTTACATATATTTAGGGCAAAAAGCACTCAAGCGTGTAAGCGTGTTCTAGCGAGGGGACATTAATTTGTCTGTGGCCAACCCTACCCGAGACGAATGCACTGGTGAACGGCTGAAATGCTTACAAGCGTAGTTACACTGTATACCAGTGCACACCCTTAAAAGTGCTTTGCGTGTCTATAACTAACGCCCTACGATAAGGGTGTTTTGACAAACCAGAGCACCCATCGTAGGTGTTTTTGGTGTTTCAAAACGCCCATGACATCGGTGTTTTGGTGTGCCAATATAATCATATTGTAGGGTGTTAGCTATAGACACGCATTGATTGGTTGATATTTGCGGTTTAACGTCCCAAAACCACCATACGATTATGAGAGATGCTGTAGGGGAGGGCTTCGGAAATTTCGACCACCTGTGCTTCTTTACCGTGCGCCTAAATGTGAGCACACTGGCCCACGTCGTTTTCGTCTAAATCGAAAATGCAGCTGTGGCAGCCGACATTCGAACCCACGACCAGTTGTAGACACGCAAAGCACCCTTAAGGGTGCAAACTGGTTTACAATAAATGATGTTAAATTTTGTGAAATAAATAAGCGCGAGCTATTTCATTACAAATGGAAAGTAAGAGGAAACCCATGTTTGATTTTGATTGTGTAACACATGGTTAAATTATGACTCCATATGAAGTAAACGAGTCGCGCAACTGTTCACGGGATACCTCAAGTTCCCTCGTTAATGTCTGCTTGTCAGTGTCCCGCACTACTGAAGCATACATATCAGTTGAGGCTGACTATAAAGGAGGTAAAGTAATTTGGGACTATAAAAAGCTCATGTTACAACAACCATGCTCTTATAGGCTTTTGCTCTAGTATAGTTGCACGCATATTTACCATTACAAGGTTTACTTTGGTGTGTGGGTAAAACAGACGACATCGTCATCGTTAGTTCTAGCATATCGCGCAGTCATCCGCGACTAAGTAACTTTTTTTTAATTTTAGGTTGTAAGTCGATAATCAAAATTAGAAATGGTAGCGTTCATAGTGATGACTTCCGTGGAAATCTGGAAGAAAATAGGGGCCGAATGCACAAATAATATCTCGCAAGTGCGGTTTCTCAATGCCCAGCCGGCGTCACCCATGATATGTCCCTCATCGCGATTGGATGCAATATTCTCTTGCATTTTCTTTTACTTTAGGACATTTTTGTGAACATGGGCCCTGGTTCAGTCGATGAATTAAAATTGTTAGCAGAAATGAACGCATTAAGGCAAAATAAAAATAAACAGTTCTTAATAAATACATTTGCGTAAACTTGAAGAATTAATGAAGGCGGATGACCAGCCTTAATGAAGGCTTTAGACACGTCAAGAAAAGTTCCATCCTCATTGACTTCAGATCCAGTGTGTGATGCAAGTCAACAATGAAAACAACAGTAAATTTCAGGTTCTTTTGACGTTGTGAAAACAACGCTTCCCACTAGGCGCCCGAGACGCTCCACCCGAAGTGGGAGGTGCGTCTTTCGCGCGCCGAAAATCCGCCCGCTTCTGAGAGCTGTGACGGAAAGTCACTGGTGATCCCGACGTGTCCTCACTCGGTGATTACAAACGCTGGGTTCGTGAGCCGAACCAATGCGATGGGTCATAGTGCCGCGCTGGGCCCCGGAAGAGGCTTATTCATGCGCATGCGGGCCAGAAGTACCTTGAGGTAATCAGGGGGCCGTCACAATTACGGTTCCATCCCTACCCGTTTGTCGCCGACGTGGGAGTTGGTTCCTTTGTCCTAAATTAGCAGAAGCACTCGGTGATTTGGGGCGCCCCAGCACTTCGCGGGGCGCCATGCGGGCACCACAGCATCTACGGTCAAGGCCGAACCGGTCGTACACTGACCGAATGCCGTCGAAGCAATGCTCCGTGCCACAGCAAATGCAGCGCAACGGCTCGCATGCCTCTCCAAGCCTACCGCACAAAATAAATAAAAGAAAACTAATACTGCCGTGCACCTTGTTCTGACGGTGGTCCTAATTAAAAAAAAAGTAGCTGAGTTTCAACAAAAAAAGTCTTACAATACCCTTATTGAGCTGACGTGAAAGAACTAATTTTTTATTTTTTTAAAAAAGCTTGCAAAGGGGGAATATACGATATGGTCTAGAATTTCTCACCGAACGTATCTGTGGGACGAAAGATTCCATATTTGCGCCCTTTACAACAATAAGAGGAAATGGGCAAGCTGAGTATACTGTTTACTGACAATTGAACTTTTAATAAAGGAAGCAGCCCCACCGTGGTGGTCTGTCTAGTGCCTAAGGTACTCGGCTGCTAACTCGCCAGTTGCGGGATCAAATCCCGGCTGCGGCGGCTGCATTTTCGATGGAGGCGAAAATGCTGTAGGCCCATGTGCTCACATTCGCTTGTACGTTAAAGAACCCCAGGTGGTCGAAACTTCCTGAGCCCTCCACTACGGCGTTTCTTACATTCAATCATATTGTGGTTTTCGGACGTTAAACCTCAAATATCAATCAATCATCAATCATCATTGAAAAAGAGAGAGAGAGAGAGAGAGAGTAAGTAAAAAAGTAAAACCAAATACTCATCGCGAACGAAACCGGGAACCTCAGATGCGCGCATCTAGGTACCTTTCCTATGCCTGGCTTAGCTACACAGTTATCACCAGCTAATAATTAAGAAGGATTCAACGAACTCAAGTGTAGTCGAATCCCTATGACGTGGGAGTAGTTGGCGTTATTGCAAGTTATCGACTTTGCTAAACAAAACTCAATTACGTGTTCTAAATCTACCCTAAGGTCCGTACCCCTAAATCCCCTCCATCGGGCCTACTGCCGTTGGCAAACGCATGAATGGGCCTTGGGTACCCCTTCCGGCTGATTGCTAATGTTTGTCCGTTCATAAGCGTACGCAGGGGGGGGGGGGGGGGGATGGTGGGAAGGGTGGCTTGCCCTATACATTGGCCTAATAATGAAGGGGGGCTATGAAAGAGCCTTTGCCCCCCCCCCCCCTCGCTGAAGTGGAGTCCTGCGCACGCCTACGAGTCTAGTGTATTCAAAAAGGCTTTTCTCACTCTCTGCGGTGCTCCTAAGGCGTCTCGGAGTGGCGTCACTTGAGACCAGAACGCTATGATGAGCAATTTGAACACGAAGCCCATTGGCGAATCGCTGGTCATCTCAATCTGGCCCAGATTGGCTGCCGACTTGAAGACAACGATGTTTTCACTGCGACCACCGCCAGCAAGCGCGGGCCTGCTATCCCGCTGCTGCGAGATTACCGCGATAGAGGTGCGATATTTCCGCTAGCGCCTCGCCACTTGAAACGTGAGGTACATCGCCTGCCGACATCCGCTAGCTCTTCGCGCGAGTGATTTACAAGCTGACGCACCGTCTCATCGCTTTTTGTGTTTAACAGTACGTCCAACACGTAACGTTCCTGCCAGGAGAAAACTGACTCTTCATTAAGATCAAGAAATAAAATAGGAGAATTTTTCGCAGGTTTCTTGCTATACGTATGCATGAAGGCACCTCTTGCGCCAGTCGAAAGCAGGTTGGACGGCGAAAGAAATTTATGTAGCGCGAGGCGATGATGACATTGTCGTGCATTTATTTATTTATTTACATTACCCTCAGGGCCCATAAAGGCGTTACAGAGGGGGTGGGTAATATAACAAAAATGCAGCAATTATAGAACACAATAATGCAACCAATTAATTAGAATACATGTTCAAACAATATTCAGTTATTAGAGGCTTAAGATATGATCGGTTAGTGCAGTCTTGAAGGATGACACGTCCTCAATGGAGGTGATGGAGGGGGGGAAGGTGGTTCCACTCGGCACTGGTCTTTGGCAGATAGGAGTCCGAAATAACGTTAGTACGGCAGAAAGGAATAAAAACTTTATACTGATGATCAAGACGTGACGATATGTATGAAGGTTGCGAGATGAGTTCCTGTTTAAGTGAATTATTTTGGTAAAGGATTTTGTGAAAAAGGCATATAGACGAGAAATTTTTCTTCGAATTTTCAAATCAATTAGTCCAAGGTTTGATTTCATTAGTGAAACGCTAGATGTGCAGGTATAGTTTGAATTAATCAAACGTGCTGACCGATTTTGAACCGACTCAATGATTGCTGGTAATGTTTTTTGACCGGGGTCCCACACAGATGACGCATACTCAAGCTTAGGTCTAATTAGCGTTTTGTACAGCATTAATTTTAATTTTTAATTTTATCTGAATACACGTGCTTATTTGCTTGCTCGCCTGACGATTATGGCTTAAAAGCGGCTTTGAGGTCGAAAATAAACATGTTGTGTCTAGTAGCGCTCTGTCCTCACAGTCTATTCCTTCCTGTGTTCGTTTTTTCACCTCGCGCTACATAAATTTCTTTCAAACGTTTCACCAACAAGCCCACATCGCCACTCTTGTGGACGGTGAAAAACTGCCGCAATGCGTAGCATAAGCAAATATGCACATCAACTAATAAAATTAGTCGTCAATATGATCACATTTTGGTGGTTTAATAAATGACACAATCGTAGCGCTTCGTGGGCTCTCAGGACAGCCCGTAGTTGTAGCAGTAACTCTGGACATCGCAGCGTCCCAATCCTCTTCTGTTAGCCGACTTCGAAGTTACTAACCCCACCACAATCAGTACAAGTAGACGGAAAAGCCTCGGAGGAGACCATACTGAGGAAAGGTAGACTTGGATAGAATGGGGTCTGGGGCATTCTAAACGTGATGGCTTGAGGTCTAGACAACTTATCGTGCGGAGGAGCAAATGACCACCCACTCAACTGGTAGTGTTTAGCCACTTCACTGAATGTAAGTAAAGCGTCCCTGAACATCTCGCTGCCAACTTGCAGACCTACGTCCTTCCCCGCGCGGAGGGTATGTGCGCGCGCCCGGGAGTGAGCAGGGTCATTCAGGTTTACTAGAGAGTCCAGAAGGGGCTCGAGTAGTGCAGGAAACGAGGTGATCGTATGTGGAGAAAGTGTCCTACTTCCAAGTAATTTCAATACTTCAGCACGGACGGAACCAGAGGCAACATTCTTGACTGCTGGCATTTAGTCGATTCAACTAGTAATCGAAATTAAAGGGGCAAATCCAGAATTTTAGGGGGAGGGGGGCGTGAGCCGGGTGACGTACGCAAATAAATTTAGGTGTACACTTCATTTGTATTGTACAGTGCGATGAAGTAAAGCTTGCGAGGAGCATTATGCTGTGGGTATCGCTTTTTATTCAGCAACTCCACGAGACGAAAGGCAGGAACTTTCAGCTCACGTGGACGAGACAGGCCGCTGAAAGGTTAAGCAAAATAAACTGACTAGCACAAAATGAAGAGCAGACACAGAACAGCCGCTATGATACTGGGCCGAAGCATAGGATACTAAGCAAAAGCTAGCACATTTCATCTCGGCTCACTTTAAAAATGATAGTCTTTCTCGAGATACTTCACGCATAGATTTTGGCCTGTCTGTCTGTCCGTCTGTCCGTCCGTCCGTCTGTCTGTCTGTCTGTCTGTCTGTCTGTCTGTCTGCTGTCTGTCTGTCTGTCTGTCTGTCTGTCTGTCTGTCTGTCTGTCTGTCTGTCTGTCTGTCTGTCTGTCTGTCTGTCTGTCAATAGATTCAGCCGTATGAGAGCGAAAATTTAACCCTTTGCTGATGTCACAGAACGAGCGCTAAAGATGGGCGCACCGCCAAATTCTTGCGACAACGGGCGGGAGAAACGCCGCGAAGTCAAAAGAAAAAAAAAAGAAAGTAAACGTCCAAGGCTCCCCGGGCGCGCGCTCTCCCCGCGGAAGCGTGGCGTCGCAGACGAACCTCCTCACCCCGCATCGGCGGCCCAGCAAGCCCGCGATTTTTCTAGAACGAACGGGGCGGGGTCATACCGAGTTGAATCATCCTCCGGGGAGGGCAGTCGAACCGTCTCGCACCTCTCCCCAGCTTTCGCTGCGCATCGCGCCGACGAAATGAGGAGAACTTTCTGGAAGGTGGCGCGGAACGTATTTAATCGAGCAGCCGAGACGAGAAATCAGGAGGAGACGGAAGTGAGCGCCAGAGCGCGTAGGGATTCCGCCGTGTAGTCGGCGAAGGTTTTGGTCCGTAGGGACGAAGCCGGAGATGAAGAGGATTTCCACCTGAGGGGTGAAGACTCGAGCTACAGGCAAGAGTGTGTGTTTACCGCTATCGAGCGAGGACGCGTGGCGACAGCTGCGCGAGTGAAGCCGACGTGTTCGGGCGAAGAAGTTTGGAGCTTGGATAGTGGCCAATTGAAGACGCGAGGTTTCCTGGAAGAGAACTTCGAGGGCGCGGAACGACAACAACGCTGGACTTTGAGTGAGTGATTCTCGGAAGAGTATCATTCAGACTTTTGTTCCAAGGACTTTGGACTGAATAGGTTTTATATCTCTTTAGTCTTTAAGTGTCTTGGTTGTTCAATGCATGCGACTGCATTGTAGTGCGTATTGTTGTCTGTGTCCGTTGTTTCAAGTGTGGTTGATTGTACTGTGTAGTACGTTGTACGTTGTTTGTTTGGTGACGTATTGTATGTAACTATTGTGGAGTGTGCATTCTTGTGTAGTGTTTTTGATCTGCCATTTTTGAGAATATAGTATTTGTTTTGTTTATCGACTCTCGGCTCTGACTTGTTCTTTGGGCCACAGCCGGCGTCCGCTGGCGCGCCAAAAAGGACCACTTCTAAATTGTCCACGCTTTCGTGGTGCGGTTCGGAGGGCCAATACTTCGGCCCTTGGAATTAGCCCGGCGATCGCCTCCCTAATTAACGGGACCGGTGTGACAGCTGACCGACCACCCATTTCGATCTTTTGGCTGCTGGTTCATACTAGTGAACATTGTCACTCAAAAAACAAATATTACACATATTCGGGGGCAACACCAATACGGGAGCATTAGGTAGTGTGTTACTTTATTTCTAAAATGCATAGATGCGTAATTCTAAAGACGGCAGGGCTTATTACGCTGCGCTGGCAATTCGACGCTATGACAAACAAAACATATGTTTCCCACACTTTACTAAAACTATAAGAAATACATGGTGCTGTCACCTACCCCTGGCTTCGCGTTCGAAAAAAAAAAAAAACTTCATTTCTTCAAATTAATGTTAGATGGTGTTCATATCTCACGCAGTGCCTACTCACTGATTTTCTCGCGCAGAACGTCAAATAAACGTTTTATTCTCTCTCTCCAGGCAGAAGATCTGTCGACGACCTTTGCCAGCGAAGCACGCAGAGACAGCGCTATTTTTTTTTCATCAAAAAGAAAGTTGATTCGTGTATAAGTGAGGCTTCGGTATCCTAGCATGTTTCCGAATTAGAAATTCTGCAAGGCTCCTTTTCACATCCGCAGTTGTGACTTACTCTTTGTTATTCGGCAGCTGTTATCATATAATCGGTTTCTTTTTTTTCACCCTGTTTTCAATGCAAAGTGCACATGCGCAATATCATGAATATATGTATTTAAATTTGGTTAGTGTGACGAAAATAAATATTTGTTAGTAGCCATTTTGGGTGGACGTAAAAGAATTCCATCTGGTCGAAATTTTTGGAGCCCTCCATTACGGCGTCGCTCATAATGATATGGTGATTTTGGGACATTAAACCCAACATATCAATCAATCAACATTTGTTAGTAGGAACTGTCCTTCGTTTTTCCTTTCATGCCAATCAGCTTTTAGCGCTTCTTTTTCTAGTGTTCACGGATGGTCAACTAACCCAACAGTCTGTTTTGCAAGCGAGACTAGTCACCCACGCGCTCTTTTTAGTTTACTTGAGTCGCACAGTTTAAAGCCCGTATTCTAGAACGTTCCTTCACTCAACGCTTCACCTTCATTTGAAAAAGTTGATGGAAGCGCCCTCTCTAGGGACAGAAAGTCACTGCATATCAACAATAACGTGGTGTGATTCTCGAGCAGCGCAGTGTCACTTTAAGCCGAGCAGCGGCGCAGTGCTCAACTCTGTCAAATTAAGGGTGGAAGTCGAGTCGAGGAGTGTTTGTGAATACGGGGGTAAGAGCTGCTTTAGTACCCGCGAGCGCGTTGAATTTTATACGCAAGATGGAGATGACAAGGGGGCAAGATGATGAGTCTCTTCGTCAGCGCGAGTCATGACCTTGAGTATTTTATCTTCATTTTTTCTCAGGACGTGGAGCTTATACGTTCAGTGTGATAGCGAGCGTGGGTACGTAACGCCATCTTTAGGCGGCCACGGTTACTATGCAGTACACGATGTTCAAATCAGCCAACGGCCGTAGACTTCAGTAATGAAGCAGTGCGTAATTTAGGCATATATCATTTGTAGACAGAAGAGGGAGCTATTTCTAGCTGACATTCAAAATAGTTCCGACGCTCATCAGCAGCGTTTTCCATTCATGCTGAAAAAGTGTTAGATAGAAAATAGATAGAAAATCTATCTATCTATCTATCTATCTATCTATCTATCTATCTATCTATCTATCTATCTATCTATGTATCTATCTTGCCACCTACGACTTTTAGCTCTCCTGGCCGTTTCGATAATGGTATCGATACCAAACTTGGTATGTCATAACATAACTCTATGAAGAACATATTTAATTAGTCATAACAAGAAAATCATGAAACGTATGTCATGAATGTCATAAGTTACATTTCATGGTCCTGCAGCTCTTGCGGGGATTTCGTTCACATGACATGTTGCAAAACTGGTATGGTATGGCATGATTGCATGGCGAACACAAGCGAAGACCCTGACATAAAAATCCTGACAAGCGTGTCATGTAACAACATGACTGCATGCCACGCTCATGATGCGCGCATGGTCGTTTCGCTAGCGTTACATGTACCAAATTTGGTATTACAGTACGTGAATGGATAACGAAGGTATGTGACTGGTGCAAACCAGATAATCATGAGATGCGTGTCATGCAACAACATGACTACATGCCAGGCTCATGATGCGCTGGCGGCCATCTCGCTAGCTTCACTTATACCAAATTTGGTATTGCGGATTGTGAGTTGATGATGAAGTTATGATACTGGTGCAAACATTATAAACATGAGATGCGTGTCATGTAACAACATGACTACGTGCTACGCTCATGATGCGCTCGTGGCCATTTCGCTAGCTTCACTTGTACCAAACTCGGTATTACGTGACGCGAACAGACGTCATAGGTAAATGACACATTCAAACATAATAGTCATGACATGCGTGTCATGTAACAGCATGATTACATGCCACACTGATGATGTGCTCGCGGCGTTTTCTCTAGCTTCACATGCGCCAAATTTGGTATTACATGACGCCAATGGATGATGAAGGTATGTGACTGGTGCAAACATGATAATCATGAGATGTGCGTCATGTGAGAACATGACTACATGCTTAAGCCAAGGCGGCAATACATTTTGACGCGACGCGGTGCGCGTGCTCGCCGGCGTTCATTTCGTCGCGTCACGCCGGCGTTGCCACGCTAGGCGCCGGTCCAGCCACATACTCGCAAGCGCGCGCCGCGCTGCGTTGCTATGACGCATGCGCGTTTCAGCGCGTCCGGCGTCCCTCCATCACGAAAAGAGGGAGACGCAGTGTTGTCTGGGTAACGCATCGGCGCGAAATGCAGCATGTCGCATTTAGCGCCGGTTACCGTCGGGCAGGGCCGACGGACGCTGGTCGCGTCTGGCGTTAGACTATTAGAATGTTCGCGTTTTCTAACGTAGCGTCACTGTGCCCAGCATGCGCGCGCGTCAACGCTACATTGGAGTATATTGGGCCCTTTACGATGCGCTCGTGGCCGTTTTGGTAGTCCACATACGCCAAATTTTGTGTTCCGTTACGTCAATGGATGACGAAATATATGACTGGTGCAAACATGATAATCCTGACACGCGTGTCATGTAAGAACATGACAACATACGATGCTCAGAGCGTGCTTGCGGCTGTTTCGCTAGCTCCACATATATACTAAGCTTGGTATCACGTAACGTGAATAGACTACGAAGGTCACCGACACATCCAAACATGATAGTCATGACACGGAAGACATGTACGGCATCATTTACCTCCACCTCGTAACTTCGTGCTGATTTTAAAGTGGCTATCAACATTTCTCATTAGTGCTTCGCATACCGTTGATTCCCACTGTACGAGGGATCTGCCAATTTTTTTTTTAGTTCGCTCTCGTCCTGCGTTCGTATTTTTTTGTTGTTGCATGTTTGTTCTTTCACGAGCTGGTTTCAGAGTTTCGGGCTGCCTGCTGTTCTTCGCGTGCGTTACCATTTGTTACTATATATAGCATTCATGCATTCACCCTTGTGGCAAAACAATGTATAATAATGCTCAACTACCTAATTGAAGACCATTTTCACTTTCATGTTATACCGCGGTTCTTATGAGAGAGGGAACATCAATGTAATTGTGAAGTATTCTTCCAGTCCTGCATACGTACTCAGTTTGTGCTCTAGAATCCTGGCAGTACGTACTTCACTAGCACTAGAACAACGTACACAGTTTCGCTAGCTTCCACTTTGTTCCGTCAGTGCTGCATAAACAGTTGAAACTCGTTTTAATGACGTGATCATCACGCTCGAATTATTTCGTTTAATCGAGGAGTTCGTAAAATAAAAAAAAAACTGGTTATTTCGGTCTCTCAAAATCTAAAGTTATTGCGTTGCGACACTCATATATCCTTCTGCGGCTTTGTACACCGAACCACGCCACGTGGGTGCCTGCCATCTGCGAGATGGGCCCAAACCTTCACATCATCGCGCCGTGCAGGGCAAACAGACGTTCACGTGAAGCATTCACAGGCTGCCGATATGCAAAGACGGGGAAGGGAAGCAAGGAAGGAAAAAAATTGGCCCCGTATCTGCATGTTTGCAAATGTCGTCGTAGGCACTGCGCCGTGCTCCCAACCGGGTTGCAGAAATTAGGTGCCTTTTCTCGTCTTCTAACCACTACCACCAAATGTCATCGAAAGACGATAGTCTTGCGTGTAGAGAGAGTGAACAAGACATTTATTTGGCAAGGTTCTATTTGGCGTTGCATAAGTGGTTGCCAGACTGAAAGGATGGTTGTTGCCAGACTGCCGCTAAATATGACGAAAAATTTTTTTTCTGTAGTTGTGGCTTCTCCGCAAGAGTTTGGTGCTATCCGCGGTCCACTTCTTCGGTGCGGAGCCTAGCAGAAGTCGAGCGCGGTGCTGCTGTGCAATTAAGAGGCCGTTTCAATTCCGCTTTAATTAACGGAAGGAACCGAGCCTAACAGAAGTCGAGCGCGGTGCTGCCGTGCAATTAAAAGGCCGTTTCAATTCCGTTTTATTCAACGGAAGGAACCGAGCCTAGCAGAAGTCGAGCGCGGCGCTGCTGCGCAATTAAGAGGCCGTTTTAATTAACGGAAGGAACCTCCCATTACAGAAGTCGAGGCGCGTTCTCTTGCTGTGTGCGCAGCTGTGTGATTAAGATATCGTGTCTCAGTATTAGGGATTACGGGGAAAACTGATTAGAGTCGCAGGAGGGGATGCGCTGCCCCCCTTCCCCCTTACTTTTCTTTTTTTTTCTCTCTCAGCTGATCGTGTCGCGTCGACCGCGCGCTACGACGGGGGACGCTACGCTTCCGCGGATAGCACCAAACTCCACAACTACAGGAGAAAAATTTTCTGCCAAATTTAGCGGCAGTCTGGCAACAACCACCCCAAAGTCTGGCAACAGACTTATGCAACGCCAAATGGAACCTTGCCATTTATTTGATGTTCTGCGCAAGAAAATCGGCGAACAAGCGCATCAAGTCACGTCACACGTGAGACATGTGCGCCATCTGGCAGTTGTTTTAAAAAAACAAAGCACGTTGCTTTGAGACGGGTGTGCGCGCCCATCTCAGAGGTCATAAGGAGTAAAACGCTAGTCGACGGTAGGTGCCACTACCGTCTCGTGTTAGCTAGGGTGCCTTGATGCCCGCGCGCTGCGCTGAGGGTGAGGACAGCCGCGTCGTCTGCTACGACCGCCGCCATTGCGCCTCCCCACCACAACTCGACCGTATGCGAAGCCCGCTACGCAACGCTCGTGTGGTGCCCTGATACGCCCGGAAACATGTGCAAGCTAGCGAGCTTTTCTTCTTATTGAAGCTTGGACATCTTTTAGAGTTAATTTTGCCTGAATGCATGCAGGGAGCGCATATTTCATGTAAGCAGACGGCTTGCGCATGGTTTATGCGCTAGAGGCAGACGCTGACTCTTTCATGTTGAAAACAAATCGCTACGCCGGTTACCACAGAGGGGATTCTAAATCTATATCGGTGGTGTCGTTTATATGCTTTCTTTGTTAGTGTTAATTATTATCTGAGGCTTTTAGTTCTAAAATGACGCCTGATTGCAGGACTGCAGCAATTTTGACAATCAGTTTTTTTTTTTTGCCTGCACTGACACAGTACATGGGTGTCCTCTGGTGTTTTACGTTATTGAAAATGAGACCGCCGTGGCCTAGATCGAAAGCGTGAGCCTCGCGTCAGCAACCGAGCACCGTGCCCACGGTACCACTGAGGCGGACGCCTTTCTTATTGCATTAACTATTTCTCCACGATCTTCTCATCGCACAACTTGACTTGTTTTTTTTTTTTTTTTTTTTTGCGACATGGCGTGTTCATTCTACACAGCGGTGCCCCGTCTTGTCTTTATGCATCTTCTTTGTATGGACGATTCGCGAGAACAGTTTGCATAAGCACTTGCGTATGATCCCTGATAGCTCACAGTATTAATAAATAAATTATTTACTTAATTAATAATGCGTGCTGAAAGAGTTTAAATACTGACGGTGTGTGCGTGTGTACACGCCTGCCGTTTCCCCTATTATCATCCAGTGTAGAAATAATTTATTTTTGTGCATTAATGCAGCGCTGCCAGAAGCAATTCAAATTATACGCTCCATGGCAGAATTCACTGAGTACTGTCACTAGTTGCTTCGTAAATGATTAAAAAAACAACATCAATTGCGTAATGATTCGAGACAGGACGAAAAGAAAACTTGAAGTACAGGAACAATGAAAAAAAAATTTGAACTGCACACATTCTTACAAGGGTCATCACACCAGCATAAGAGGCGTACGTAAACCGAGGAAAAGATCGTAGAAAGAAATAACCTGTGTGGATTTGTAATGATTCGGACGCTCGAACGGTCGGGAATCGAATTCCGGCCGCAGTGGCCCCACTTCGATGGAGATGAAATGCCGGAGTTCTTAAACTTAGGTGCAAGTTATATAAAAACACCTGTTCAAAATTTCCGAAGTCCTCCAATGTATACCGCGTCTCTCGTGATCATATGGTGATTCCGGAACGTACACACACTCTTTAAACTTCTGTGGGTACGACACCGCCGCTGCGCAAAGCTTTATTCCCACAAATGAATATTACGAAAAAAAAAACAAGGATATCATCTGCAAAGAAACACGTGTAATGTATATTTAATAATAAAGTTCTCATCGCACATAGTGAAACCAAGAATGAAGGGCAGATACAGTACCAACCAAAAGCAACAAGCAATGTTTACGAAGTGAAATACGCGATTTATGCACACGAGAATCAAGCATACAGCCGTCAGCGTGTCTGTTGCTTACACGAAATTGGTGCCGGTACAAATTATGCATGCGGACTACCGGCTGGAAACTTACGCTGTGAATGGATGATCTGTTTGTCGGATGCCACTTGTCATGTTTGATTTTCACTGTTGAAAAGGCCTTCATTTCGGGTCTCTTAGGAAACGATACAGCTTCTAGAGTTTTTGCAATGATTAGTGCCCTGCGGCACGCAATACCCGCTATGGTGACGGTAGCGAGCGCATTAAACCGGAGAAAAGCGAGCGCCAGCACAATTATTCGGGCGCAGCGAACACGCAGAAGTGACTGAGTGGAGTCAAAATGGCGGCCGTGCCGCCGCTAAGGCCGAGGAGGCGGCACTTTGCCTTACAAAGGCTGACACCACTTTAAGCGGGGGCGCGCGCATCGAGGCACTCTAGTGTTAGCAAAGCGTTGGAAACACTCCCCGTTCCATGCAAGCGTTGGATGGTCAGCACAGCGTGATAAGTGCTACGGTCCTTAAAGTTACTTATGTATACCTTTTTTTAGTAAAAGACGCACATGCAGAATATATATACGTGTTCTTATGGTGCCCCGGACATGCGCAACAGTTCCTTTTTAATTGACATTTGCACAAGCATGAACTCTCAACCTTGAGCAACATTGGTGGGCGCTGCGGATGCGGTCGGCCGTTTCAAATACTCGATGCCGTTAAGAGTGAACAAACAGACAAATGTACAGACAGACAGGCAGGCAGACCAAAATTTTTGCGTTGAAGGTCCCCAAAAAAGACTATCGCCTTTAAAAGTTTATTCGCAAGGGTTTGGGACAATGGTCATGAGCTTGATGGGTGGGCCCCAACTCTAGGGCTCCACTGGCTGCAGCTGCCTGCCTGACGTGACGCAGAAGTGCAAGCTGCACCTCTGGGTCAGAGCTGGCGAGCTGTGCCTCCCAACCCCACATATAAATCAACGATATGCATTGAACCCTATACGTGCCTGTCGGTGAATTGCAATTTCATTACAATGGCAACTTGGTAAAATCGAGTTTCTTTAGATCGACTTTTAACTGTATTCTACGAGTTACATGCGCGGCACTATGATAAGGCGCCAAGTTTACTAAAAATAATCGCGAATAAGAAGTTTCATTAAAAAAAAAAAAACAAGGGGTAGGTGGTATAATTCCCCAATCATTAAGTTGTTCATATTTCGCTTCCATAGAAATACCTCCGCCGCCCGCAGCGGTGTGGATCGAAGCGGACCGAACTAAAAAAACAAACAAACTGCGTTTAACTGGACACAGTTGAAGAAGGTTAATTCACTTCCTGATCTCATAAATGCGCTTGCGACGGAGACGCGCTTCTTGGTTTATTACAGAGATCGGGGCAGCACTCTCCGAGAGAGAGGAATGTGTTGATCGTGAGGTTTACATAGCTCCGGAAAAGCCTCGTCAGTTAGACGCACAGCTTTAAGCTCAGGCTGATGAAAAAGCGAGTAAGACTCGTCACCTAAGAGCGCATGAAGTGCATTCGAATGCAAAGCGCATAATACTCGACACAAACGGCTGCAGCTGCAACACGGACGGTCAAGTCTAAACTTGAAGGTTGGGATGCTGCAATGCGAGCTAGGAGATCGAGTTAGCGACTGGTTGATCTTCCGATGCCGAAACCACATGGTAGGCGCGGTGTGCTGTGCGAGTCGCACATGGATCACACGCAAATCGTGCGGCATTTGTGTAGAGTAGCCAGTCAGCCGGTCTGGCTGCCCTTCCTTGCGAAAAAGAAAACAGACCGACGACGCTGACCTACCACCACGCGTGGTCATACAGCGTGCTAGGTCCTTATGCTATATTATAAATGGCACCTCGCAGATACCACGTGGTGGCGGTTTCATTATGCCCCACTATGTATACTCGCAATGGAGAAAAAGAACTAAAGTAGACTCACCAGCAGGTTTACAGTGGGAAGTGTAAACGATGTGGCCACAAAGAGTATTAAGGGGACTGGCAATGGTCTATTGGCTAGCAACAATAGGAAAAAAAACAACTTGAAAAGTGCCTGAGCTCAGTCTTCAAGAGGAGAATGCAACAGGTTATAATCTGGTGATCATGCACATTGACTTATTTATTTATTTATTTATTTATTTTCATACTCTCAGGGCCCTTGGGCATTACAGAGAGGAGTGGTCTGACAACAATATATCAATAACTGCAATTTTGAAGGCGGCAGATTCTTCGATTGCAGCAATGGAGGCAGGAAGGTGGTTCCAGTCACTGCTTGTTTGAGGCAAAAAAGAAGCATGGCAAGTGTTAGTGCGGCATATGGGAACTTTAACTTTAAGATGATGGTCTAACCGTGGTGATACATAATCTGGGGGAAGGAAAAGATCATTTTTAAGTGTTGGATTCGTGTAAAAGATTTTGTGAAATAGGTTGAGACGGAAGTACTTACGGCGTGACTTAAGTGTTGGTAATCCTAGGGTAGCTTTCATTGAAGAAACACTGGCGTAGCGGTTGTAGTTAGAGAGCACAAAACGAGCTGCACGGTTCTGAACGGATTCAAGGGCTGTAGTTAATACGGAGCTAAATGGATCCCAAATAGAACAAGCGTATTCCAATTTCGATCTAACGAGTGTTGTGTACAATTTAAGTTTTAAATCTGAAGGAACGGATGAAAAATGACGGCGGAGAAATCCAAGCATGCGATCAGCGTTATTAATCACATGTTCAACATGCATATTCCAAGAGAGGTTGTGGGTTATATGCACGCCAAGGTAACGGTAACTAGTAACGGGGTTTAAAGAGGAGTTTTTGAGGGTATAGGAAAAATGGTCATTGACTTTATTGTGGTGCATTACTCTCATAACTTTACACTTACTGATGTTTAATTTCATGAGCCACTTGTCGCACCAGTTAGAAACAGCGTCAATGTCGGACTGCAATGTAGAAACGTCATGTTGATTATGAATGACACGATACAGTACGCAATCATCAGCAAAAAGCCTAATGGTAGAATTAATTCCGACAGGCAAATCATTAATATAAATAAGAAAAAGCAATGGACCTAAAACCGAACCCTGTGGTACGCCTGATGTTACAGCAACGGTAGGAGAGTTATAATTATTAGCATGAACATACTGCAGACGGTTTGTTAGAAAACAGTGAATCCAGTCAAGGATGTTAGGATCTATACTTAGCTTATAGCTATACTTAGACTTATAGCTCCTATAAGCTAAGACTATACTTAGCTTATAGGAGCTATACTTAGACTTATCGTAGGCTGGCCTGGCTTTGGTTCTTGGTGAATGCCTCTACCCTGTCACAAGGAAACCAACATCTGCGCTTGTTATATTGGCTATTTCCAACTGTCTGGGCATGCCTACTGCAATTACTGTTGAACAGTGCTCTCTACGTAATAATTATTCTTTTTGGAAGAAGGGCCCATTATGCGTCCGTAAGGCCACACGCAAACCTGCGCAGATGCTCACCTTCTTGATGATTTTAAGGATGAATAAATGTCTGAGTGCTTTGTAATGTGTGGGACTTTGAAGCCCCCACTCGATGCACAATTCGCATGTTTTGATGCCTGGCTCGATTATACACTTCTGCCCTGCAACAATGAATGCATTTAGTAGACTTGTCGCACTACGTGACATCCGGATAGTGTTTTTTTTTTTTTTCTCAAAGCAGTTTAAAGCAATGGCGTGGCTCTGCAGTAGAACAAATGCTTGCCACTTAGAAGACCTGGGTTCAGTTCTCACTCAAACGAAAAATTTTGATCAATTATCTTATGTGCAACTGTCTTGATTTTTAGCTCGTGCACAGTGCTGATTTTCGCTCATAAGCAACGATGCCTACACCTGCATTTCTGTGAAAAAAGCTCTCTAATGCTATTGTACTAAAACTGCCTCTGAGTAAGTGACAACAGCACAAAGTTGAAACAAAAAGGCAAGGACTTCATGATAACTCAAAGGGAAGCACTTTACTGTTTGAAGTGAGGTTGGGTGTTTAGAGCACATAGTTATAAAGAGTGGTTTTGTGATGAAGAAAAAGAATGTACCTGTGAGAGAGCTTAAGAAATCATGAAACATGTTTGAATTGAATGTGAAGATATCCACCTGATTGTATGTTTGGGCACTAGCCTACATGAAGCCTTAAGCTTTAAGGACAAAACAGGTAAACATACTCATAGTATAGATAAACTAAAGATATTCGAAGAATCGGGAGTGGAAAAGGGGGTGGAGATAGGACAAAATTAAATATCTGGAGTGCTAAGGTTACACTTCTATAAGGTGTAGGAAGTTGGGCGGTTAATTTTAGAGCTAGTCAAGAATTAGGCCAATTCATAAGAAAATAGTAATAGAAAAAGATTTTTGAAAGCTTTGTGGCACACAGGTCACCACTTCGTTTTAAGGTGGACACTCATGCCATCTATCCTGCATCTTCAGCTGGCCATTCAATTGCACTTTAAGACAAGGATTATTCAAGCCGCACTAGCCATATAAGCAGAAAATTACATGGATATCATATGTTTAGAATGAGATATGTACATTGGTACTTTACCTTTAAAGAGGAAAATTTGTGAGTGGTTTCATACCTATGAGACAGTTCAATTTCAGGCTGCAATAAGGGCAGAATTTTTCCAGGACATTTGTACAGTGGCTTTCTGTAAGCAGATGACAAATGACCGGCATTTGAGTGTGTTGGCTGGAACACCAAAAGTACTGAAGCATATTCAAAAAGTCATTTGCGTCTGTGCTAAACTTGATATATGGGGGGGGAGGAACACATAATGTTCTAAACATACAGCACAACTACTTTGCTGTGGAGAAAAGAATGGAAGTTCAAGAGTATAAAATGAATTCACAGTTTGAACAGTGACATTGGGAAACCTATCTCCCACCTGCAAGCGTGCTTCTCCAACGAAGTATTTAACAGCATAGTTTTTATCTTTCTGGTGGCCTAGGTGTACAGCACGCAATCACGACATGAAGATGTGCGAAAAGCGTGTGTGCAACACATACGTGAAAACAAGGCGGTATATGCCCAGGTGAGAATCCTGTCCCACAAGGTGCTGCTTTGTCTTTCCTGAGAAAAATTCCTTTGCTAACTATCCTGTCCAAGTCATGTAGATTTCTGTTTCACCTAGTAGGGCTAAAAAGATTGTCAAAGGCCCCCACCCCTCCCCTCTTTTTGCAGGGCTAGAAACATTCCAAAAGTGCTCCATGTTTAAAAGGGATGAGTGGTTGTGGGTGACTAGAAAGGTGTTGCAGAGTGCGCTAGGAGGGTTGGTACCAAGGAGTTTGGTCTTACGAGTGTAAACCATTTCCAGTCATCATTGGTGACCTCTAACGTCAAGCTTCACAATATCACTCTTAGATTCCTAGCTCTGGTAAGGATGCCTATAGCACTCAGTTAATATGTCGCGTTCCGCAGGAAAAAAATAGTTATTTTCCTTCCTTTCTTTTTGCCTCTTGAAATACCCACAAAAAGGTTTGCTGTCATGTCAGTGAGGGTGCAGTTGTTTGCCTGTGCCTAGGTTGCATGTCATATAAATTAAATCTTATTACTTCATAAAGAGGTTCGTCATGAAGATTATGCCATCATTCTCATGCCCTTTTATTTGCAGGAACATGAGGAGTGTCCAGAATGATGTTGTTCATTTTCGCCGTAGTTACTGCTTCCATCTCTTCAAAGATGCAGCCTTTAGTGTCATTGATAAGTTCATGCAAAATGTATCTACTCACATAAATTATGCACATTTGCAAACCTCAAAAAAGACGACATTCCTTTATTCATCAACACAGCTTGTCACATCAAAGCTGCACATAGACTTTTTGCTATTTAAGTATTTTAATCAAGAGCACGAGTTTGCATCGCGAGTGAGTGTTGCATACTACCATTAGAATGACCTCGATTGTCACATAGAAAAATATACACCTAAACATAGCATGAAAGTTTTGCCTTGTTAAGTTAGTCCAAGCTTTGTGTTTAGACTGCACAATTTTTGTTTCTTTATTACACTGCTGCATTTTCATTTTTTATATTAAATTTTTTGCGTATATATATATATATATATATATATATATATATATATATATATATATATATATATTTTGTTTTTCTCTTGTAATGCCCCTCCTGCTTGGGCAAAAGCAGTGGCCTGCAGTATTTCTAAATAAAATAAATAACAAGTCAGTCCTCTAAAATTATTGTGGGCTCAACTGTATAACTTCTCTTTGACTATTTATGGCTTTTCAACTGTAATTGGGTGTCCGAAACCTTCATTTTGCAATATCTTCCAGTAATGTTCAAAGAATGTTCAGCACCGTGTCGAGCTTGCTTTGCCAGCTGTGTGCCTTCACACACTGCTTCTCTGTTGTTATTCTCTAGTACATTGAAGGGGACTTTCAGCAGTATACATCGAACATGGAAAATATCAAGGCAAGTACTGCATAATGGCACTACATATATTTTTACACGTATGGTTCAAAAATGAGTGTGGAATTTTTTTCTGACAGGTCTGGGGAGGACATTTGGAGATGCATGCAATGGCAGACCTTTACAAGTAAGATAGAAAATAATAGTTCCTTACAGTTTTCCTTCTAGCCTTAGGCATAATCTACTTTAGGATGAGCAACTGTTAAAGGGCCCCTAAACAGCTCACAGATACTTGTGTCCTTCTCTCTGCGCCTTTCCACCATAGGGAACAATCTTCACGATTTCACTTATCGCATTGGGGGATGTCGCCAGCAACAGACGCTACCAGTGGGCGAACAAGAACCGGCTCTATGCTAGCAGTTGTGTGTGCTCCATGCGTTTTCCCCTCGGACGCTGAGGAAGGGCCTCAGAGAGATGGACAGACGAGCTGACAAACTCAGCGTGGGGAGGGAAAGAGTGAAACAAAGCTAATGTGTGTGATTCTGCTAGGGTTCACTCTACACTCATGTACAACTGCAATGCCACAACTAAACTTGAACGTCTGGGTGGTTTGGGGGCCCTTTAATATCTTTTTATTTGTAGTGTACAGTTACTTGCTTTCACATTGGGGTTCTGGTGCTTTGAACATGTTTCCAAGGATCAATTTGATGCTTGTGTAGAACTGTCTGAGCATAGTGCCACATTACAGAGACAAAGGAGCAGATAGATGGAAGAGAAGCCTTGGGTGCTAGTGTACATGGTACAGGATAAAATAGAAAGAGGTATTGTTTTGCTATGTTGATTTTTTTCTGGTGTGTGCACTATGTACGAAGCCTTCAGCATTACATGTAGCCTTTCCATCGTGGGATTTTCTTCACAGTGTTATGATTATTTCTTCAGATTCAACGACAGTTAGTGTGTCTTTTTATTTGTGTTTCTGTAATGTTCGTAAAGTATTTGACTTTTTTTACTTGAACCTACAGGAAAGACTTTCTGATCTTTGAAGCCCCGGGCAGGAGTCCCTACTATGCAACACAGTATCATTTTAAGGATATGGTATGATCGATCTCATACACTTTTACGTTTGCCATGCAAATACTACAGTCCACCTTTCTTTTCTTTTGTAGGTGATGCTGTGTTACATACGCAGTAATCACTACGATGCAATCTACCCAAGGCAAAGGCTCAGCGCTGCAGCAATGTGCCAGTGTAAGTTATAAGAGCTTTCAAACTAAATTCATATTGCCTTTTTATTGGTTGTAATTGTTGCATTTTAGTGGCAACAGGCACGAGGCTACACTAATATGTGTTTTCATACTGTTTACCACAGCCATTGTGTATGAAACTCTATACAAGACAGTTTTTGAGTTTGGTGACGATGTTGACTTGGCAGTCAGAAAAATGCTGTATGACAAGACTTACTTCAAGCATAAGAAGAACATGACATTTGAGCAATGGAAAGAAAGGTAATGGGCTATAAATTTTATTCTTTCTGAATAGTGCCCTCATGTGGTAAAAACTTTAGGCAAAAGTGTGATTTTTGTTCTTTTTCAAGATTCTTTTTCTAATGTCAGGCCTCTGAGACAGCCAAGCCTGTTGCATAGAGGCCTATTACACTTACACCTCATTATTTTTTGTTCTACCCATTATTGTCTGTTACTTTATATTTGCCTAACAAAGTACAAGTAATTAATTACGGTAAGAAAAATGTTGCATTGCACAGTAACACAGCCGTATGTCGGATGAAATTTTGTTGAAGCCTAGCAAAGAATTTTCAGGGCTGGCATCTTGTGGCTTCTTAGCTCCTGGCATGACAGCCTGGTGGAAGACAAACTCTGACCGTGGCATGATGAAGTACTAGTGTGCTGGCTTGTGACGCAGGAGGTATTGGGTTCGAGACCCAATATCACTTGTCACCTACTGGTTCTTCTGATGGGGCTCGACACACGAGCCCAGCACTGTGATGCGGGTGCCTGGAAAACAGCCTCTTCATTCTTCTCTCGGATATTTCACAGCGCTTCACCTTGCCTCCCATGACACAGCGTCATGCTATGTTATGGGCTGCAGGAGTTGGAATTTTTCATAACCACAAACAACTCTGATCAGGTTGGCATCTGCTGCTTGCACATGTATTACGTGTCGCTTTGTTTGGGTGCAAGATTTTTGAGTTGCCACACTGAATTTCTACCAAGTACCATGAAAAGTATTTTTCAATTTGTTATTATTATTTTTCAGGTGAATTAAGCTTGATATACCCATTCAGGCACGAATTATTACTAACTCTCTATAAATGTCTAAATTTTGCACAACATTCTAAGATACTCAAAAATTCATTAAAAAAAGAAATTTAAGAAATAGGTTGTTTTTGGTCAGCTTTGCTAATAATTCTAGATTTGCATATGTTTAAATATTTAATTCTTCTGTAGTTTGTAATGTTCGATTTTTACACATAAAGTTTAAAATCTATGGCCCAAATTGCACGTGCAGTTTGTTTTTGGCTGTTTTAATTCATTTTGAGCAAAGGAAAATAATACTTATAAAGTTGGTCCTGGAACGCGGCACATCAAGCGGCCCGTTGAACATCGAAGTGCTTTCACTAAAATAATCAGCTGCAGATTTACTGAGCACATTGGGGTTAAATCAAAACGCGCTGACTATGTAGAAGGTTCGATTCGTCTTATGCTCAATATATCTTGCCCTTCTTTTCTCACTGGTCCAAGAAAGTGGCAAAAGTAGGTTGCACCCACATGTGTGGACGCTGCGCCTGAAGGGGGTATTCATTGACGAATCTTTTTTGCTTTCTTAAAAGCCAAGTTTCGTATACATTTACAGTACTTACAAATTCAAACGTGACATCAAATTTATTACAACAACTGTTATGCGCAACTAGTTGAAACAACCACGTGACATTGATCTACACGTTCTCTGAATTGCGCCTGTACGACCCCAACTGGCAACTGTGGAAATGATTGTATGTTTTACTTACCCCCGAATTGTCCTCTTTTATTCTGCGGGTTCTGTACACCAATATTTTCAAAGGGAATTTTATTTATTTTGTGACATCTATTTTAATTTCTTATTTTGTTGTAACACTACAAGTATACAGACTGCACAGACTAGTAGATAATAAAGTTCACTGTTGTTTTATTCTATTTACTGTAATTATTTATGGCTTGATTAGGCAGTAATTCATGTGCAGGTTGCAAGTCTTGCCTTCTTATCTTTTTTGTGTTTTTTTGTCCAAAGCCTTAACATTACTTCAGCTCATTTTCTCTTAAAGGGGCCTTGCAACACTTTTTGAGCATGGTCAGAAAACGCTGCCAATCGGTAGTAGAGGCTCGCGACAAAAGGGGAGCTAAATATTAAAGCACAGCACGCAGCCTGGAATTTACGATAAATTATCAGTCAGCTAAAAATTGCTTTCTCGTCTCTAAACAAATCACGTTGTATGCCCCAAAGTAACACGTCAACGACCCATTTATCAGCCATTGGCTGATTTGAACATGGCACGCTCAGTCGTTACATAAATCGCCGCAGGAGGTCGCTACTGGTCCACACGTGCGCGTGCGATCACACTGAAAAAGTTGCGCATTCGAAGAAAAAAAGTGCTCAAGGTCGCCAGGCACGCGTGGCATTTTTCTCTGGCTCTGCCATTCCTCCCTGCTTAGCTTCCAGCGCTTTTGTCGGGACGAGAGAAGAGAGAATGCAATTGCAGGATGCGACAAATTTTTGTAACTCCACTCGCACTGGACGGATTCTTAAAATTTTACAGCGTAGAATTGGAGAGGCAATAAGCTCTTCTAGAGAATTCATTCCATGGTTACTTGAAAAAGTGTTTTAGGGCCCCTTTAATGCTGTGAAGCCTATAGTTCAGTGACCACTGTATTTAACACTTTAGCTGCATTGGAGATAAGGTAAAACGCAAAACATTTTTGTCATGTTTTATGGATTACTAAACCGTAGTACTACAAGAGCATAGTTTCTCAACTTGGAAATAAAAATTAAAATAATGAGTCTTCAATTATTTTTGCCCCAGAAAGGTAGTGTTTGGTTCTATGGTTCTAGCTGCTCATGCAACTGAAGCACCACACGCATGTGGGACAATTAGTATTGTAGACACATCATACTTCTCTACTGTATATACTTTCCAGGCTATAGAACTGGAAAAGCTAAGCAGCCGAAACCTTAATATTATAAAGTTTGTTTGTTTACTGAGGAAGTCAGGGAAAGTTTATCTGCAAATATTCACGTGCAATAAACGATGTATTATGTGCGAATTGAAATGTTCAAGTCTTCATGCTCAATCATGAGAAGAGAGCTCAAAGGAGTTTCTAAACAAGACTAGGAGCTTAGAGCGTGCATACATGCATGCCTTTTTTCAATGTCCATCTGTGGGCCTTATCTGTGTGGTATCTTGTGTAGGCCGACACTTATAGAAATGCTGGCACAGTCATTGCGACAGGGCAGGTTTTGTTAGTTCCATGGGAGAATGCAATAAATGTGGCCGAGGTGCGTTCATCTGAAAGAGTATTCTGTAACCACCGTCTGATCCCGACCCTATTCCATTGCGCAACATATTAGAAGCTAGCTAGCACATTGTTAAAAAATATTATTACTGAAGCTCTATTCTTGATAGCAGTAGCAAGTAATTTTAAAACACTGAGCCAAACACTCAATCTAGTCATAGGTATGTTTTACCATTCGTATAGCATTACAATATCCTTTTTTTTTATTAGGACAAGATTTGCCTTCAAGACATATCATTTTTGTTAAATGTGTGCTGTTAACCGGTGTTGTGTATGAAGTCTTGTAGAATCTGTTTTCATCTATCCAGCGGTTGTAACTGTCTGTGTCACTGTAGCGAAGGCCGGCTTGAAGGAGGTGACCGAGTGTTCTAGCTGCAACCCTTTACATGTCCATAAAAGGTGGTATGTATCTGCGTGCACCGCTGAAGTGGGACAGTATTATTAAAATATCGCTCTATGAACGTATGAGCAAGGATATGCATCTTGTATGCCTGTTTAAATTGTTCTTTCTTGCTCTTTGTAGTGTCAAGTTTGGCACAGAGACCAATGCTCTTTCTGAAGAAGAACAGGTGAGCTAAAATATTTCAAATGCTTCAATGCATTGTTTGTTGAAATTGCACCATTTGTTGCAGGCCACTGCTTCAGACGTGGTGACTGCATTGGCAAACCGAATACCACCATTCCCATTCAAAGTTGCCAAGGCTTTGGACCCAACAATCTATAGAAACGTCGAATATGACATCTGGAATGAAGCAGAAAAAGGTCTGTTATGTTGGTTGGAGGTTTGGCTCTAACTTATTAGAGAGGAAGACCCTAATATGTTGATGTTGGTACAGCATATTGGATGCTTGATTACTCAATGTTGATCAGACACAAGAGGGTGTGTTTTCTCTTGTGTTGCATCAACAATGCCAAGACACGTGAAACTCGACAAGTTACCTGTTGCAACAGCTTAGTGGTTATATCTTCCTACTGCTCATCGTAATCTTTTAATCTTGCTGCAATCAGGATGGCGTGCAAGAAGTTCACTTTACAGAATAGTTGAGGCATAACACTCCACTGCAGGGTCTCTCAAACTCCCTGTAGAGTTCAGCACGTACAAACTCATCATCACATTGTGGCTTGTTATGCTATCAGCCTATTGAGGCATGTTATGCCTTAGATCAAAGGTCATATAAAAGACTCTCCAAATTCTTATTTGTTCTTTTGTGAATCGGTCCTGGCAGTGTTTGTGTCATTATCAATAATGTATGTTTTTAAAAGTTTTCTTTTGTTAAGTTTATCTATTGATATTCTAAACTTATTTTACTCAAAGCAGCCCTCCACGAAGGCCTCTCTTAATTGTGTCATGGTTTTGGAATGTCATACCCTAACAATCCCTGTTACAATAGACCCTCATTAAATAAAACCTGAAGGGACCAGGGAAATATATTAAGTTTAACAAATTGAACAGGAGTTCCATTTACTGAGCATCTACTGTGTTAGGTCTTCTTGCAAGCTTTCTTTGACCTCATTTCTGCATTCAGAAGTAGTTTGTGTTATCCTGAATGAAAGCTAGATAATTAGGTCGTTAAATTTCTCTCTTGAAGCAGCAATTCTGTGAATGCACCTGAGACATCTAGGCTCATCAAGCTGGCATGATAGCAGTTTAAATGAATTGATATATAGCACTTGTAATTTGTGTTTTTGCTCTATTGATAACATAGTCAGCCTAATCGTTTAGAAAATCAAATGAGTACAAAGTATTGGGTGCTGTCAAGCCTATGTTGATCCGTCAAAATAAGCAACTGTAGAAAAAGAAAACAGAAAGAGGGCTGTAGAATCCAGTACCTTAAAGAAACACTAAAGCCAATTATTAAGTCGACATTGATTGTTGAAATGGTGGTCTAGAGACCTCGTAGTGTTACTTTTGTGCCAAGGAAAAGCCTATTTCGAAATAAAATCACATTTTAGTGTTCCGCATCAGGTTAGTGCACTTCAAATTAGGGGCCTCAAGAAGCGGATTGACCGGTTCGTCTTATGTCACTGTTACCATACACAACGTTGCCCGGCTTTACTGCGCTAGTAGCAGCAGACTGAAAGCAGCGGGAGCCACAGCAGCAACGGCCATTGATCAATTTCTCGCCATTGGCTTCGAGACCGCAAACGTTTTTGTTTCAACTGCGCCCCGCTAGATGACACCACCTGTCCCGTGTAACTATGCGGAAATTGAATGTTTGAATCACTTGCGCCATTCCCCATAGTAATGTCCGGCGATTCTTTTTTCATGAATCAAACAGAAACGAACAAGCAGCATTTTATTGCATCTCTTAAAGGAGCACTGACATCAAATTTACTCAGGCCAGGATTTTTGCGTCAGCGAGTAGCTATAGACCCCGTAGCAGCGATTCACGACCTAAAACGCAACTGAGAGATGAATAACTATCTCTTTTGTTGGTTTATAATACTGGGATCTAGCACTATTCAAAAACGGCTGGCAATCCCGCCATTTTTAGCGCTGGGAGCACCAGCAGTGGCGATACTTCGTGGTCACCTCCAGATCACGCCACAGCTGACCACCTCTCAACAGAAAGGAGTGACGTCAGGCTCAGCTGCTCCACAAACATTTTGTCTGCTAGGTGGACACACTCAGTCATGCCTAGTCACCTGCATTGCTGTCGTCGCCGTACAGAGTGACGACTCTGGTTCAATACAATAATCTAGGGCTTGGAATCCCCGTGATTCGCGACGTCATGAATTATTTTTGCTTCTATCGACTTTTTGTGGGACAGTCATTCCAAAATGGACGCTGTTCCAAGCAGCACTGCCAAGGTGCTCGAGGATGCACGCTTCAGCCATGTTTGCTCATGTGTCTCAGCTATTTCGGTGTGTTTTGGCATGCAAAGCATTCAGGTATACACAGAAGGGTCAATGCAATATAGCTATCGCGAATGAGCATCAGCGAAGAAATAGAATAAATTTCATGCCTGTCGGGTACTTTTTTGCGTCTCCAGATGGTCCCTCCTATCCAGCCTCTAGCGGTTACGTGGACGCAAAGTCTACAGGTGAACTAAAATTCAACGATACTTGCGTGTTACTTCTTAGCGATGATATCTGACTACTCGCTCTTCCACTTTTGACAGCTTGTGGTCGTGTTGATGTGTAACACATACGTGATATGAAAAGACACCCTCATTGCGCTTTTTTCGTGCTTCGAACTAGACGACTGCAACTCACCTGCTACTCACAACGATTCCTCGACACACTGACCGACAAGCACACGTTTAATCATGCTCCTTTCTTTCGCCATTCTTTTAAAGGTGGTTTTTATCTTGGTAATTTCACAAAATCATTCGAACCGGTGCAATGAAGATCAGACGCAACAATCCACGGTCAGGCTAGACTGCACCTGCGCGCGCTAGCCCGGCCGTGGACGAGCAAGTGCATTTCTGCACTTCGGCGCCAGGCGGCGCCACGATAAGAACACTCGGATCATACACATCATCGCTACTAGGGCATCGTCACTCAGGATGGTATTTGTGGAATGTATCACACCGAACACCTAGCACTAGTGTCGATGTCGCAGGGCAGTCTATTTTTCATTTTTTCTCCTTAGCTTTTTTATGCTGTTTGGCATCGAATTAAAATAACTTCCATGCGACGGATGCCGTTCAAATTTGGCCAAGAAGACCTATGCATACCAAGTGATCGAATGATGGGCACATCTCAATCTTGAAATTTGATGTCAGTGCTCCTTTAACGCACGGATTGTCTTTATTTAGTGCAGTTGGATGGATTACGAGAGCTTAACTGTAGGTGGTCCGTCTGATGTCATTGGGATCATTTCGAAAATGTCCTATTGCGGCGCTTGTGTTCCTGTGCACTTACTTTAATTTCTCGGTAAGTATAGCACTGTTTTGATAATGTTGTCGTTTTAGATGTTGTCATACATTGAGCTTTCACTCTGACGTAAATTGTTGTTTGACTTCAGTGTCCCTTTAACATTTGCATAGTTCTGTGTGTTCGTAGACTGGCTTAAATATTTGTGCCTCTTACACTTTTAACACACTTTTTTGCCGCAAGGTTGGTTAAAGTATGTGCAATAACATAGAATTGGCTTTATCCTCGTTTTCTTCCTTCAATCACCCACTGTTGTGTCTCCTTGTCATGACCATGAGTAGTAAGTCAAATGGATAAACTGCCCGTCTTCCAGCTATTTATTCTCCTAACCACCCAATCTTGTTTTTATTTTCAAGACTGTGCAGTGAATGTGTGGCAGTCTAGCTGTGTTTCTTTTTCTCTCCTCTTTTTTTGTCCTGTGTAGTTGGTGTGAATAATGTGACTTTGTCCCTCCCCTCATGTGATTACACTAGTGATATGATTTTTGGCGAGTATTTAAATGATTTTTAAAAAATAATAATGTGCTGTGTGTACATTATGATAATGTTGTTCATGATAACTACATGTACACATAAAATTGATTAATTTTTCTGCATTGTAATTTCTTTTTGGTCATTGTGATACATCAGCAATGTTTTTGGGGAACTAACTTAATCCATTGCTAAAATATTGTCACGGGGTCGTGACGTGGCCGAAGACAGGAGACGTTATGTTGGGATTTAACTGTTTATTTAAGCGAACCTGTGCCCGGCAAACGAAAAGTCCGATTACAGTAGCAGTCTTGCACAGATAGGAGGTGAACGGAGCGTCCCCGATGCTTTAACTAAAGATGAAGGTACAACAATAATGCAAGAAAGTACAATGAATAAATTACGATACAATAATAATACAAAAAACACTGTTTCAGTTTGTCAACGCGCATGAAACTGCTTGAGGCGCGCGACATGGACGACTTCAGGTCGCGATCGGCGTCGTTGAGAGTTCGTGATGCCGTCGGGGACAACCTCGTAATCAAGCGAGCCGAGACGTCGAACCACCCTGTACGGTCCGAAGTACCGTCGCAGAAGCTTTTCACTTAGTCCACGTCGGCGTATCGGCGTCCACACCCAAACACGTTCACTGGGCTGGTATTCCACGAAGCGTCGTCGAAGATTATAATGGCGGCTGTCGGTCGTCTGTTGATTCTTGATACAGAGACGCGCGAGTTGTCGGGCTTCTTCGGCGCGTTGAAGGTACTCACTCACACCAAGGTTTTCTTCGTCAGTGACGTTGGGTAACATGGCAATCGAACGTCGTTTGCCGGGCTCATTCCGTACGAAAGAATGGCGTCCCACGTCCCACGTCCTGTGTTCGACATCGACGTATATTGCCAGCATGTCGGCGATCGTCTTGTTAAGCCGCTCGGTGAGGCCGTTGGTCTGTGGGTGGTACGCTGTCGTCTGGCGGTGGTTTGTCTGGCTGTATGCCAAGATCGCTTGAGTTAAGTCCGCAGTAAATGCCGTTCCTCTGTCGGTGATAAGGACCTCCGGGGCGCCGTGACGTAGGACGATATTTTCGACGAAGAACTTAGCTACCTCAGATGCACTGCCTTTGGGAAGGGCTTTTGTCTCGGCATAGCGGGTGAGGTAGTCGGTAGCTACCACGATCCACTTGTTTCCGAAAGCCGACGTCGGGAACGGCCCCAGTAGGTCCATACCAATCTGCTGGAAAGGTCTGCAAGGTGGTTCAATTGGCTGCAGAAGTCCCGCTGGCCTTGTCGGCAGTGCTTTGCGTCGCTGACAGTCCCGGCACGTCCTCACATAACGAGTGAAGTCGGTGGTAAGACGTGGCCAGTAGTACCTTTCTTGTATCCTCGCGAGCGTGCGAGAAACACCGAGGTGCCCTGCTGTCGGATCGCCATGCAGGGCCTGCAGGAGTTCTGGTCGCAATATTGTGCACACTTCTGTTGCAAGAAAGAGTTTTCACCACCGTGTATCTGGGTCCTTGTTTCCTTCAATTTTAAATTTACCACTGAAAATGATGAAGCATACTAAATTTTCTTGCCCTACTTCAAATTATACTTTGATTCAGAAGTCCCTTTTAGCACTGTGGAGGATATAGGCCCCTCAGCCAATAGGAAAGGCGCTTAGACCCTCCACTTGTATTCATTCGTGCCATGTCGTCTGCTCACTGTATTCATGGCGGCTGCTCAACGAGTTGTGGTTATTATTGCTAGTTTATTTACTTAAAAATGCAGTAAAGCTACTAAAGCAGCAACTATACTGGCAACTTGAACAAGCTTGAATTTGTTGCTCTGATGAAGATCGGCAGAATCTCGTGCCGGCGGATATTTTCACTTTGTGGCTGTTTCTCTCCGATGCTGTTCATAGCTCTCATATGTATTATTCTCCATCGACGCGTTCCTTCGCATCCCCCACTGCAACGCTCCTTTTCTCTCTTTTTGTTTCCACCGAAAGAGGATCCAACACGCACGGAATGCTGTGCGAGGTTGCATGTTCGATATTTGGAGATGCAGCGTTCTTGGTCTGACGACGCAGTCCGAATGTTGCCTCGGTGCGTTAGGCTTAGCAGGTGCGGCTAAGCAAGCAGCAGATCGTGTTAATATCAACAAAACGTACCTGGCGCTTTAGTCCCAGAGTGAGATGAAACAAATTGATGGCTGATTTCTCCATTTGTTCACTAGTGTTAGTGCAGTGGGCGTGTAGCAAGAGCAACTCTGGATCGAAGCGGGCAATCACATCTGCATGGGTGCTGCCATGTTGATTTGTAAACACAGTTATCGGTGGTAACCCACACAAATAATTAAATGCGTAAGAAATAATTGAAATATAAATGCTAAAAAAACGTCAGGCATGCATGGAAGGTACAGCACAGTCACAGCAAAAGCTAGAAGAGTGGCTTTTCAGAGCCTTTCAGAACACTCATTCGGTAACTACTGCAAGCACACTTGCTTGATACCCACTAGGGCATTAATAATAAAATTCTTTTGGTAGTAGGTTGGCATTCGCTATTTTTCATCATTTTTCTTAGAAGCGTGGTATCCACTGAACACTTGCAAGGAATTTAGTGCGAATTTTTCAGGCAGTGGTTGACGATGATGAGGAATTATGGCTGAAGTGGGTATGTGCCACAGTTAATAGGGGAACAAGAACAAGCTTTTATAATGGGTTGGAGTATTGGACGACCCACTCTTTACTCTATTTGCATTGTGCGACGATTGGTTGTTCTTTCGCTGTTTTAAAACGCTTTATAATTCGTATTGATGCGATTGCTTTCCCGACATCAAGCCTGCCTGAGGCAAGTTTGCCAACAAGTCCCAAGCACCAGTGTGGCTCAGTGGTAGAATACTGGGCTGGCACTCAGCAGACCCGGGTTTGAGCCCCACTGTGTCATTGGTGCTAGTTTTTTTTTTTCTAATTTCGCATGATGTGGTTGTGGACACCCAGTGGCGGCATACAACTGTGCATGACCCGAGTTGTGATCTCATAACAGCTTTAGCTGTAAAAAATAAATCATCATGCATCGACTTGTCGTAAAATGCCAAAAAAACCCCAATTCTAGCCAACTCTGTAAATTTCAAGGCACTTGCATGCAAGACTACGTTTCGCTGCGTAAGCGTGTGGCTTTCTTACACCTCGTAGCTTTGGTAGTCCTGAACCAAAGTGGTGAAACAGAGTATAAGTGAAACCAGTCTTTGAGTGCCTGTTGTGATGTGCCATATTTGTACAGGAATTGTGATTGAATTGTAATGGAAGAGAAAAGAACAAAGTTGAATGTGTCACTTGCTTTTGATGCCGTGTTGTTATTCAGAGAATGTGACGCTTTTGATGCCATGTTATTATTCAGAGATTCTGTTTTGGGCTTTTCTTTTCCCCAATTTTTAGAGAGAATTCGCAATGAACAACTTGTGGTCCCAGACTTGGAACCTGGGGTTAAGTGTTTGGTGAGTTGTGCAGCAGCTGTCATTGCATTTCTTTGAGTTGAAGAATGGGATTCAATTTTGAAAGTTTCTGCAAAGTACCTCTCTTTGTAAGGACAGGCTGGCTGTAGTACGCAAAACAATTAAATTTTTTTTCCTCTCATACAACACTCAGCATGTCGGTGCTACAGAAAGGACTAAGGTCGGGCAGTCATCTCATGCAATGCGTCAAGTTTTGAATCGTCTGCTTCCATCACTAATGATTTCCTCGTTGTCCTCTATAGGCTTAGAGCACACAAAGTACCACATGCCATCTTCATATTTGGACTGATATGTTACGTCGGTGTTTCTAAAGTACACTTTCTGCACACGCTGGTCTTGTAATCAGAACGCGTGTGCAGCACTTTGATGTGCACCTGCTGCCTGCTGCGAGTTACATGAGAATTTAAGCTTAGCCTTGCGACTTATTTCTCAGCACTATTAAATTGTTACTTATATTTTGCAAGAAATAAAATTCAGTTCTGTATGCCCCACCTCTGTTTGCTTAAAGGGGTCCTGAAACACATTTTTGAGTAACCATAGAATGAATTCACTGAAAGAGCTTATTGCCTAACAAATTCGATGCCGCAAAAATGTTAAGAATCGGTCCAGTGTAAGTGGAGTTACAGAGCTTTGTCACATGTTGCAATTGTATTCTCCCTTCTCTCGCCCTGACGAAAGCGCTGGAAGCTAAGCAGGGAGGGATGGGAGGGCCAAACAAAGAACGTCACACGCGCCTCGTGGCCTTGAGCACTTTTTTTTTCTTTGAATACGCAGCTTTTTCAGTGCGATCACGCGCACACGCATGGGCAAGTAACGGCCTTTTGCGGCGATCTCTGGAACGATTGAGCGCGCCATGTTCAAATCAGCTAATGGCTGATAGACGGGCATTCTACGAGTGATTTTTGAGCGTCTTTCATCATTTGTCGAGGGAAGAGAAAGCAATTTTAGCTGGCTTTAATCATTTATTGTGAATTCCAGGCCGCGTGCTGCACTATAACATTTGGCTCGTGTGTTCTTGGGAGCCTCTACTAACAATCGGCAGCATTTTATGACCATGCTCAAAAAGTGCTGCAGGGCCCTTTTAAAGAGGCCCCGTGTAGCAGATGGTGCCTTACAGGAATGAAGTGCCCTTTATGATGCAGAGTGTATGACCATAGAAAAATATTGCCTGTTTGTTTTAAGTGTAGGGTTTTGTGTTTTCAGAGCTTTTCTTTTTTTAATTTGTAGGGTGTTTTTTTTTTAGAGTTTATCTTTGGATGAAATGTGGCACTTATAGGACGTCTTGTAAAGCTCCAATACTCCTAAATTCGGTGTTTAATATTGCCTTACAAGTTGTTGCAATGTCTTATTCATTTTAATTTCAGTAAAAATGTGTTGCATTATCACTGATAATTTAGTTTTTCTATCTTTTTATTCTTTCTCACTTCCTGTTCATTTATCCTGTTAGTGAGGCTGTTAATGCGCACTGTTTTCAACTCCCTCAAGTGTACTTTTTGGTGTGAAGGAGCTCGTCAAACTGCTCCACAGCTCTTTCTCCTAGCCTCACTCGTATTCCTAATTAAAGATACAGGACCTATTAGTTTTCTCAATACTCCAGGATCTTAAATAAAATGATATCTGAACACAAAAACATGTGAATACACTAAGCGTATGTTAGACGTCTGAAAGGTTTGAATGTGCAATCATACGTACATACAAGCACAAATATTTGAATACAAAACACCTAGGTTTATTCAGTATTAAAACATTAAAACTTGTAATAAAAGCAAGCATACATTACGAGGTTGCTGCCACTCATGCATGTGCACTCCTTTCGATTGACGATTGTGAGCTTTGAAGGTTCCCTTTTAAAATTGGATCTGATCGTATAAATCCAAATCGTCTAGAATTTTACTGGCTATGTTTATTCGATTTTTTCTAATTTGTCTAAAAACGCGGAGCCATATGTATGTATTGTGAGTTTCCCATTGATAGTGATAGCCTCCAAGATCAAAGACCGCATATGAGATTGCAGCTGTGCATATGATGTGTGTGCCATGCCATTGTGTAGGCGATCATGGTAGTGCTTATTATTTTTTTTTTTTTACTTCAGGAGCCACTACTGGTTGCAGCCCAGAACTTTCACAAGCAACTGAACTTTTGCAATTCTTTTTAATAGGTGCGACTGACTCGAGATTTGGAAGGCTACAGTGCATCGTTTCAAGCTCACATTCAGAAAATGGAGCCCGATGAAGGGCCCATCACAGTTTTCATTGAAAAATTGGGTGAAATGTGAGTGTGCAACTAGTTCTGCTTAGTGATTTAAATTAAAGTAAGAATGCTTTTAAAACATACTTGTTGCCCCGCCGCGGTGGTCTAGTGGCTAAGGTACTCGGCTGCTGACCCGCAGGTCGCGGGTTCGATTCCCGGCTGCGGCGGCTGCATTTCCGATGGAGGCGGAAATGTTGTAGGCCCGTGTGCTCAGATTTGGGCGCACGTTAAAGAACCCCAGGTGGTCGAAATTTCCGGAGCCCTCCACTACGGCGTCTCTCATAATCATATGCTGGTTTTGGAATGTTAAACCCCACAAATCAATCAATCAATCAATCAAAACATACTTGTTCTACTTTCCATTAGAAGATTTTGTTGCAGTGTCCATTAAAGATCCTTGCTCCAATCGTATTTTCAGACCAGGAAGGATTTTTCGGCGAGAAGTTTCTTTCTTAATAATGCAGCACAAGGCAACAAGTTTTGCTTGTTGCTTTGTGCTGCAAACAAGTGGTCGTCCACTCGGCTTCGGTGATTTTTTTAAAGGACCCTCACACCGAAATTGCAAACTCGGGATGTTTGTGTTTGTTTGATTGTCTTGCGTACGTGAGCACTTCTGAGTGATTACTAGTGATGAACGTTGGATACACAAGTCTGTGACTTTGCCTTATCACCGCTAGTATAACAAGGATAAAAGGACCCCTCGTTACATGAAGCGAATGAAGCATTTTTGACGTCACAGACCAATTTGTGGCGTGCGTACATTACCGCAACTGTTATTAGTACTCAACCACTAGCGTAGCCAGGTGGAGGGTTATGTGGGATTTAACCTTCCCCTTTCTCGAAAATTTTCGATTTTGCTTGTGTACATACAGTCCGACCCCTTTACAAGAGGCTCTGAAATAAGAGACCATAGGTATAAGAGGCACCAGAGTGCCTACAGTAAAATACGGGTTGATAAGAAAATGCATACTCCTTGCCGCCATTGTCTACTTGTTATGAAGGTTTCAGGATTGAATCCCGGCAGCTGCATTTTCGATGGAGGCGAAAATGTTTGAGGCTCGTGTACTTAAATTAAGGGCACATTAAAGAACCACAGGTTGTTGAAATTTCTGGAGCCCTCTACTACGGCTGTCTCTCATAATCACATCGTTGTTTCGGGACATTAAACCCCAGATATTGCTGTTAAAAGAAATGTATACAAGGTACCCTGCTTACAAGAGACATCTCATATGAAATACAAGAATTGCTGCCTGGAGCACGTCTCTTAAAGGCGTTCAACCGTATTCATATGTATACACATACCAATGTATGCACAATTAGTACACATAAGTATTGTTGAATCACGACCGCTCGCCGCTTCATACTGAAATAATACATAGAAGGACAAAAACAAAGTGCACAACATTAGCGCTTGTGGAGCGCACACATTACCACGACTGGTATCGGTACCCAACCACTGGTGTAGGCAGGTGGGAGGTACACCAGCTGCCTTTGCTGCATTTTACTTCAATTTATGCTAATTCACCGAACCGGAGCCATCTTCTCCCCCCTACCCCCCCCTCTATTGGCTGTCAGGTTGCTCACAAGGTGTTTCTCGCTTCTTACACTAGTGGCATTTTATGTACCATATAGCAAGCAATGTTTTCTTTTTCTTTTTTTGAGGGGGCACATTCAACACTCTAGTGTGTGTGAGATAGGCTGGTGTGCTGTTTGTTTCAATGTAAACAGAAATTTTAGCAGAAGAATGTGCCTATCGCATCATACCCTAACTGTCTACCATACCTTAACTGATATTGCAGTGCTAACATTGTTTTGTTCTCTCCCGAATATGGCGATCCGATTAAAAAAATGCATTCTAAACATCACCATAGTTTCAATGCACATAATCCTATGGCACTTCACTCTGACGGGGTGCTTGTTTTTATGATTATAGGTAGTCGTTTTAAAAGTGACACTAAAATTACTCGTAACTAATGATGCTAACATTTATTATGCGTTATGTTAGAGCATTTATGATTCAGTTTCACAGTTTTCAGATGCAGAGATGCTAATTAAAGCATTAATGGCACATATAAAAGTTTGACTATTAAAGGTTCTATAAACAAACAGACGAGCTGAAAGTGTTTCAAGGCATAAAAATTAATCTGGGATTGCAGTCATCTGCAATAATAATTCTGTACACCTCTTAAGCTGCAATAAAAGCAGGTCACTGGAAGGATGAATGCCATCGTTCGTGTATACCACTTTGTGAGATACACAATTTTTATTTTAAGTAGTAATTCATGTCCTTACTGGCACCAGAGAAGAAATGTCAGTCTAAGACTGTCCAAGTTAATGACAGTAGAGTTAATGAAGTTTTGCTGTATTGCCAAATGAGTTAGGGGGCACATTATATTTTTCATTCTCAACGGTTAAATCTGTATTCAGCCAAAGTTTGAGTGGTGGAGTTGAAAACTAGGGAGACTCACTTGGCTGCACGTAGGTAGCATGGGCCTTGGTGACTGATGTCATTCATGCTTCCTTCTGTTAAATGGGTGGATGAATAGTTAGGCACTTTTTGACAGCGTTTTCTGCAGGCCTACCCACAGTCTAAAGTATTAGAATATATTTAGATTCATCTGTGTAATTTTGGTGGCTGCACTTACTAAAGGATTCATTGCAAAGAGATGTTAAAGCTCGTGGACACAGTCCCAAGAATAAATAAATAGGTAACTGCATACACCACGTTTTTTTTCTTTTATGAATACCTGCCAACTAGCCTTACTTTCTGTAGGTGCAAGTTGCTATAAATGTTTGCCACCATTATTTTTTGTCATGCAGGCATGTCAAAAGTTATATTAGTGTGCATTGGTTCTCAATATCAAAGCTAGAACTGAAAGGGGATGAAATTTCTGTGTCTTTGAAGGTGCACAGTTCCATACAGCAGCGTTCAGGCACTGCCTCTACCAGCTCACAAAGGTAAGGATGGCACATTTGTGACCCTACAGCACACAAGGTGGCACTGCTAAACCTCATGATAATGAACACTGGTATGGTTAATTATCCATAATAGGGAACTAAACACAAACCTTTATTTTTGCACAGATCCTAAAATTGCTGTTGTTTAGTGCTTGGAAATGAGGGAAGGGGTCAAGGTCCCAATTTTTATGGTCCACTGTATAGAATCGAACCGATGCTTAATTGCACTTAATTTCTGCCTGCAGTATTGACTTGGCGCCAAGGACTACAGTACAAACTGCAAAGCTCCTTCTACCAGAGTGCGTTGCTGTCCAGCCTTCCAGGTGATGCTCCTGTGGTTCCCTTAAATGCTATCTCTTTTCTTCATTGCCTGTTGTGCCATTCATATTAGCCAGCCAGGAGCAGTTTTGTGCCATTGAATGTGATGTCATGTGATTTCACTTACGGCAGCAACAGTAGCTTGAATATAAAGCCGCACGGCTTTGGCACGAAGCATGGTACTCTGGTTGGTTGCGACCAATAACCTTAGCAAAAGTACTCAAGTGTATGAATTTGAGACACCATGCATTGATTCAGAACACTATAAACCAGTGCACTTATGGGTTCTGCAACACTTGTCAAGCATAGTATAAAAAACTCTGCTGATCGGTAGGTAGTCAAGGCACTGGGAACATGCGAGGCAAATATTGAAGTGCAGCATGCAGCCTGGAATTCACAACAAATTCTCAGTCAGCAAAAAATCGCTCACTGGTTTCTTTAAAAATGATGCTATATAATAAACAATTATTGTGTTGTATGCCCAACTGTCATGCCAATGGCTGACTTGAGCTCGGCACACCCTATAGTTGCTCAGGCCACCACAGGAGGCCGCAACATGTCTGCACATGCACACATGATTGCACTGGAAGGTTTAGCATTCGAAGGGGGGGGAAAAAGAAAGAGAAAAAGTGCGCCAGGTCACGAGGCGTACCTTCTTTCCTTGTGCCATCCCTCCCTGCATAGCTTCCAGCACTTTCGTCGGGACGAGTGAAGTGGTAAAGCGATTGCAGCGTGCGACAAATCTTTCTAACTGCTCGTACCGGATGGATTCTAAAACTTTCTGCAGCATTCTGTTTGCGAGGCAACAAGCTCCTTTAGTGAGTATATTCCATGGCTGCTTGAAAAAGTGTTGCAGGGCCTCTTTAAGATTTTGTCACTATACACAGCATTTTTAGTTAGTTTTAGTTTGACCTGGGAGACGGAGTGTATAAAATTACAGAGCAAAAGTTTAAAGTTTACTATAATTAGAGCACATCAACCGATATAACAAACTTCTAAACTTAAGGGGAGACACTGGCCTGAAATTTTTTTTTTTAATTTTCAGTATTTCCAGCTGAAATTCTAATACAATATGTATTTTTCACAGCTGAAAACAAATATGCAATTAGTTTTTTGCTATCACTTTTAGATCTTTAAATATTGACTGTTACATAAACTTGCATTCTGCCCAGCCTTTTGACATCTTCCTCATAAAATATTGCTACAAATTTGATATGACAGCATTTCATGAAGGCCAGGGAGTGCAACAAAACCATAATTTTATTTTTAGCTTCATTGGTACCAGAGTTATGGCCTTAACAAGTATACTCATTAGAAATCTGAAACTGTTGCTTAAGTTTGTTGCTAATTAAATCATTATTGTAAATGAAAATATTACATTTTTTTGGTTTTCTTGCACTAATCAATGTATAAGCTTTCAAATGCTGCAAGAATTATTAAAATCCAACTGCTACATCAAAAGATACTGTGGGCAATGGCTTAGGGTGCGATGAAAAATGTTGTTTTGAGAAAACGAGAAAAGAAGTTTAGGAACATGCTGAGCACTTATATTTAACAAGAAAAGGTGTGAATCGGTGTATTAACCATGTTAGAAGCCACCAGGAATGTAGTCATCATCACTCTCCTTGGTGCGCTTTCTTTTCATGGCTTGCTTGAAGTTTTCAGCATGCTCATGCTTCTTCTCCGATGCCACTAGTCGGCGACTGTCCTTTTCTGAGCATCTTTCAGCAGCCACAACACTCTGCTGCAGGTGCAGCTCCTTCAATATGGCGGCATCTGCTCTCCTTTTGCCAGCGTTGAACCTTGCGACAGCTTCGGCCGCAGCAGCTTCAACGGTGAAAAGCGACGCGTGTTTGTTTTTGGACACGAGCGACCAGATGACAGAGTGCAGGCTCTCATTTGGGTTCTGTGTTTTGCCTCGCTGACAACGCTCCAGCAATTTCTTGTCAGAGAGGCGCCTGTAAATAGGCCGCAAGGCATCAACCACATACTCCGGCAGGTTGTAGCGATGATTCGGAGGAGTCTCCTGCTTGGCAACAGCCTTGTACTTGCATCATGACTCTTCACCAGTTGGGCAGTGAGAGTGCTGAGGGCTTACATCAGTAGATGCTACGTGATAAAAGGTTGCCCAGACAGCATTATTCATGGCCTCAATGCTTCCTTGGTTGCTTTGTAAAGCCCATCCATAGTATGACGTGAGCTTTGTGACCAGCTCGCCTGTCAGTTTGCCCTTGCCGCCAAGGCTTGGCTTTCCTTCGGCTCTTTGTTTTTGCAGGAGGTTTCGAAGTGCTGTGCCCATGCGCTTATGCACATGGTTGACACAGTCCTCTTTGTCTATTGGCCCGAAGCCATATACCTGTGCCTCCTGCAGACTGTTGAAGGCCCGGCTGTCTCCATCACACAAAATGGTTGTGTAGCGGAGCCCATTACTCTCCAATGAGCGGCCAAATAAAATGTGTGCTGCTTCCACCTCCATTTGTCCTGGCTTACTGGAGGTATTCTTTTGGCAAGTGTGACCAGCTAGCCACTCGGCATACCTTGGGTTGTCCTCCTTCGGCCCTAGCTGGCAGCCCAAACAAAAGTTCGATAGGACGAAGAAGTCGAGCACATATCCCGTGAATATTTCAATCAGGGTCCCTACATAAATATGGGATGAGTGGCCCCTGGTCAGCCAAGTTCCATCAAAGGAGACGGCGATATTTCCAGGATTTCTATAGTTGAGTTCGGAATACACCGTTTTCACGGTGCTCGCGCAGTCATCAATAACGCGCACGGCAGCCTTTCAATTTCACATAATCTTGGTATGTATTGGTGTGCAGGCCTCTCCGTGAAATATTTAGGGCGGAAAAAATATCGTTGAGCGCAGTTTGCCCGTTTCCTGTGCTCATTGCCGCGCGAGCCGCGAGCACGTTAATTTCGAAGGGGCCGTGCGCTGCGTCGCCCCTGCTCTCGGCGAGCTCCATACGGTCCTCAGTTTACCGCACTTGTCACATGTGAGAACAAGTTTCGCGGCTATGCCATATTCGCGGTCTTCCTTGGAGATTCTGCCAGTCCCGCCACACACACCGCACTTCATACACTGAAGAAGTTCATTGACCAACTCTAAGCTAACAACGGTGAATGGCGTACCAGGCGTTGCGGCTCCATCCGAGTCTCGAAAAAAAGACTGCTTGCATTTTGTGGCAGACTTCGATGAAAGATCTTGCAGAACATCGCTCGCACGACACTGGATGGCCACTTTTTCAGCGTCGGAAACCAGGGGAGTGTCGACGCGCACAGCTCTTGTGTGATCTTGGGACGCGGCTATCGCGGGTGCCGCGGCGGTGATAGCGCTGATACAGCCTACTTCTACCGAGTTCTCGGCGGTAGAAGGTCTCGCTGGTTATAAGGTGCGGGCTCTCGGACGCCGTTTTCGCCTTTTTCCGAACGCATGAGCACTCCAAAACTTCCGATGATCGCCTGCCATTGCACCGAATGCACAGCCGTTGTTAGGCCTCTACGCAAAATGTCAGCTTGCACGCCTCTGTCTAGCAGACGAATCCCTTCGCGTCCGATAGGAAACCGGGAACTGCCCCACGTGACAAAAACGCACCGATGATGTGCGAGTATTCAGTTTTTCTTTATGCGCGATAGCTGCATTGTTGCTAGATGAAAAACATTCTTCTGCTAGGAACAGATATTAGAAAAATGCGTCTTTAAAATGAGACCAAAATGGCCGCGCTACTTGGTGCCGTTCTCGCGTGCTGCGGCGTTGAATACGACCGTTTTTAAGGATGGTTTCGGAACCGAAAATGGTCATCAAACTGACTTTGCGACCCAACAACTCGACAAATACGCATTACAGGGCTATAATATTTTAGGAACAGCTTCCTTAGACCTTAATGATTATGAAAAAAAAAATACTTCAAAAAATCGGTTTTTCGGAAAATTTTCGGCCTCCCATACCCGTGTCTCCCCTTAAGAAATGAATCGATGTGAGGGTAGTATGTTCATTGAACCTTGAATATGGGCTTCATGATGGCGCAGATTTCTGCTGCATGCGGTTTATATAGGTTTATTTGTTCATTGCCAATACTTACAAAAAATTTTTGAATAATGTAAATTATAATCAGATAGGTGAATTGAAATGATGTATCATTCATTCAAATATTCAAAGTGCTCAAATATTTGCACAGGCTTAAGGCTGAAGATTTTTTTCTAAGCCTGTATTGAAATCCTCTACACTAATACGTTTGTAGATGAGCAGAATACTCGTCCACCCAGTTTTAAAATATGCCGTAAATATATGGAACCCATTTGCTGAAACCGACATTGCAAATTGGAATGTAGCACTTGTATGTGCATATGAGTGGTGTGTGTGTGTGTGCACATAATTTTTTCTTTGCCCATATTGTTGTGTGTGTGTGTGTGTGTGTGTGTGTGTGTGTGTGTGTGTGTGTGTGTGTGTGTGTGTGTGTGTGTGTGTACTAGTATTTTAATTTAATGTGAACCAATATCAACTTTTAAATTACCATCGTGCTGAAAATCTAGAAGTTTACTTGGAAGAAGTTAAGTTCATCTAAATATGTCAGGCTGCTCTTTAATCAATAACCCAGTATCTGAAAGCTGCACACCTTCTATAACAGATTGAAATCATGTATATAGTCTAAAATTCAAAGGTCACCTTATTATGTATTAAATAGGTTACGCTGCGAGGCACAAATGCGCACGCACGCGTGCACACGCACACACACACACACACACACACACACACACACACACACACACACACACACACCACTCTAGATGTCACCCTATTTACTACATTTGTCAACTGCTTCAATAAGCATGTTTGCTCTGGTTAATACTGTTCGGCGTTTTTTTTTTTGTCTTTTTCTTTGTTACGACTGATTGACCATTAGATTTGAAAATGATTGCAATGACATTGCTTGAATTTTTATTTTGTTCAAGTGCATGAGTGAATTGAGTGTAGCTCAGCCCTGTTATTTTGTCTGCTTTGCCCACTTACGTATGTACCATGCTGTCAAGATGTATAAACTTGCAGTATCTATAACTCAAAAAATGACGAGTGCTCTTTTTGTTGTCACCCCAATTCGCACTTGTATATGTTGACATATGCATGAGTGGGCTTAGTGTTGAACAACCGCTCTGAAAGCTGTTGGGTTCTGTAACCTGTCTAAATGAGTTTTTTACTTAATATCAGTCATTTGTGGCGATGCCTTGTTTCAGATATTCAAAAGTCGCACCGCAGACTTGCACGCAAAGGAAAAGGAAAGGTGAGCTTTTCAAACCTGTTTGTATATATCCCCTTATTGTAGAAATTATGGACTGTCTGTGAATGTGTAAACTTTACACAGATTTATGTTATTCCAAGGCCCTTCATATTTTATGGCAATAAACAGAAGGTTGCAATATATTATTTTGAGCAGTTTTTAGATATTAATTTCAATTAGTGCATAATTAAATGCAGTGGTAGAACAGCTGCATCATTTGTGCCATTGTGCTTCAAACTTGTTTACCTGTGCCATACTAGTCTATCAGTGCCACACTGCACCACAGCACCAAAATTTAGCTGCAAGGTGCGAAGGCCATCAAGTGCCATGCCCGTAAAAGTGGTCAAAACATTGTCTTTTTAATTTCATCAAAATGGTTATAGTTTTGATTTGGTAAACGCTGTGATTGCTCCAGCAGCAGCCATGAACTTTAATTATAAGGGTGTCGTTGTGATTGCTATGTGCATGCGATCTCAGCAGGCATAAGCGCAAATGGCTCGTGAACCCTCCTACATGCCGCGCTCTCAACACGAAGAGACTGCGAGAAGAGCATCTCCCTCTCGCGCGGCTGTATTCTCTTACACTGGCATTTTGTAAAGTTATGCAAAAAACTGTGATTTACATTGCATATTTCTGTGCATTATTATAAATTCGCTGAATTTTTTTGTTTGCCTTCAAAGACCCCCTCCCTTGCCCTCTGATTTGCCATGAGGGCCTCATCATGTCGGCCTAATGAAACTCTGCCCTCCGCCTCCAAAAGTTGCCGACCTCTGGTCTAGCAAATTGCATTTTTTAATTTTTGTTTTCTGCATAGTGTTGGCATTCATTGAACCATTAATTCTGACAGATGTTTTATAACTGAGGTTGGTATTTTAGCTGATTATACCATACGCCATCTTAAGCGTTCGCTTATTCAATAGCGAGGCTACTGGGCCTCTTGGAGACAATGGGAATGGCGGTTTGTCCCTTCACATGTATTCAACTGTGCTGCTTCACGTCCTGAGTGCTTCCACAGCATCAGCTTACTGTTCTGTCAGTGCATGCTCAGCGTTGCTAATGTGGCTGGTTTATTTTTTACATAAAAATACAGAAAGACTGTGAAACATGGAGTTGCGTTCGAAGCATGACGAAGCGTGTCTACCTTAAAATTACCACCAACAGAGCAATTTTACACTAATGTTTCAGTTTGAGGCTGTTCACTTTGAAACTTTGAAACTGTTCACTTTGTGGCTGCCACAGTATGCTAAGTCAGTTTAACAACAATGCCTTTTAGAAATGTTACCTAGTTTAATTTGGATTCACATTGTGAACTTTCATGCATGTTTATAAACCTTTGTAGTATGTGAGAAGTGCCTGAATTCTCAACCGTTTTTGGTACCCAGAGTGTTTCTCCTTTACACTGGCATCGTCATCAAAGCATGTGTCCTTTTTTGGACTGGCAATAACAGGTTGCTGGTTGTTGATAAGGTTGTGAATGTTTTCCATTTCCCACGTCTTCTCTTACTGAATGGCATGCTTAACATTTTTCCACTTACGGATCTTAAGATGGTATCCTCATAGATCTAGCTTTTTAAGTTTAGTATGAACACTTGGTTTATGAAAGCCAAAAATTACATGAAAGCTCTAAACCAGTTGAGAAGGGTATTGCTGGCAATGATGTGGTGGCAGCCTTCAAATCTAGTGTCCAGCAGTGTAAGCAGGCCCGTATTATGCGTCGGATCCTGCAGTGCTCTGTTCACTGTATTATGTAAGCAGCCATAATGCCTTTCCTGACATCCTTTCTTTTTTTATTTTGCTTCCTCTGTCCCTTTCCCTGTCTACAGGTTAACCAACCGTATGTATGCCTGCTTACTCACATTTTTTTCTCTCTGCACTCTCATTTCTTACTTGGATGCATTTGAATGTAGTCATGCAACCATTGCTGTTGAAGAACTTTTGTGGTCTACTTTTTGCAACAAGCTAATTATTTATATCAATCACAGATTTTGTGGGCACTTCCTTGGACATTTATTTTCCTAATAAAGCCTTTTACAGGTGAACATAAACAGAAGCCACATAACAAGGCACATGGTCATGTTAGCACTCCACTCTGTGTTGGTGCTGCAGTAGGCATGTCTCTTTATGAGGAGAAAAATGGCATTCTCCTCTCTAATTAAGACATGCCACTAACAATAGATAGTTTAAAGCACAATAAATAAGTAGTTTTTAAAAATGTTTACAGGTGTATATATTGTTACGGTTAAGGTTGAAGGATGTTAATAACAGACTGAGGTTGATGATCGGGCAATGATGGCATCGGTAGGCGTTACCAGTTTACTAATTCCTCCTTTTCTCCTTCATCAGATCATACTCGTTGCGATATTTAGGTTTATCGAGAACACTAAGCAATAGCTAGATCGCTGACGTATTTTGCAATGCCATTTGTTTTGCTTTTTCTAGTCACTGGTGCTGTGTACATGACTTTAAAGGAGGAAGCTTTTTGTATTGTGTACAACTTCAGTATATCGGGTGTGACATAATCTGTATGGCATTTTGATGCTAATTCGTCCTATTTAGAGTCAAAACTCCTTTCTACACTTCTCTTATTTTCTGGGTCAGGAAAGTACAGTACTAATATTAGTTATTTTAATTTGTAAACGTGTGATTATCTGATAGGCCTTCTCATGTGTCATTGCAAATGATCGGTTAATAAAGAAGCCATGTAATGAACAACCATCGGTTTAAGTAATCACTTAACGGTATTACTATGTTTTGTCTATTCTACTTTAGCCTGCAATATGAGAGGAAAAATGTTTCTAGTCTTTCTCTTTCCCACTTATCTCATGATACATTGAAGCTGCCTTGTGTTGAGCTGTGTTCATTTCGAAAAGTGTTTGTGCACCGCCCGATTGCCTTGCCCTTTCTTGTAGGACCTCTCTCTCTGGCTCCCTACACTGGTCACTGGAGCGCGTATGCCCATGGACTTCTCTCTCCCAAGGCCTTCCGATGTCACTTGCACATCTCCTCATGCGCTCAGGGGGAACGACCTTCTTGCAGTTGACAAGTGAGTGGCCATGCTGACTTTGGTGTACTTGTTACGGTATAAAGTGGTTTCTCCTCTACTTAATTAAAATATTTAAATACTACCTGCAAAATTTTCTCTCTGTGGCTAGATGTCGTGATTGAGGGCAATGAAGTAGATACGAAGAGTTTGGAAATGCAGGCAAGGGTGGTTAAAAGCTTGCTGGGGTGATGAAATAAAAAAAGTTCAAGCACAACCTGGTATCAGCTTGTGCAGTACGGGGTGAATTGAAAATGATTGAGATAAGTTTCCATTTCGCAGTGAACACTAATGTAGGCTGACGATGATGAGGTATAAAAAGAAGCAAATACAGCCTGCTCATCAAGTTGTCATCACCGCGTTAACCTTTTGTGAGTGCTTTTTTTTTCCCCCAAACGCAACCTCAGTAGGCATACTTTTTAACATGAAAGTGTTTTATGCTTAGCAAATATATTTCTGTCAGGAATATGACTTAAAGTTTTCGCTTTATATTTATAGTCTACAGAGTTAACTTTTTGCAGGAAATTACTTAGCTTTGGGCGAGTGACAGTGATGTTGCAAATATTTTTTATGGTTTGGTTGCGTTGCTTATTCATGAATACTATAAATTGAAGGAAAAAACAAACTGATAAAATTTTGTGTTGACTTCTGTTGACCTAGATATTACTTTCCTGCGTGCACATTTATATCAGGCTGAGGTTCCCCTTGAGCCCCTCATTACCCGTGGACAACAGCCAGGCGATTTGGAGTCCCCCTGCACCTTTGTTGCCACCTGGCAGTCCTTCCCAGTTTCCTCAGGTGTTTTCTTTTCTGTTTTTTCTCTTTTATTCCTACACATTGAAGCGTGAACATTAACCCACTTCTCATGAGTTTACGGAGTCTGAAAATATTGCAAAGCACTGTTATCTCTCTACCATGCTGTTAGGTTTTGTACAAATGATGGAGCAATTCAATTGGAAAGGTTTGCCTTCTGATGAGTTCATTGAGATGCAGTGGTCAAAATCCAACTGATGTTAAGCAACCATCAAGAAAGAATTGCTAAATCAAATGGGATGAACATTTGGCCTGATGGATGAGCAAGGGGCAAGGGAACTAAGTATGCCTCACTATTGAGGCTTTATTCTAGTTCTAGCCAGTTAATTTCACTTCACTGACCGGCAGCATATTTGCCATAGCTGTATAAAAAAAAAAAAAGTGCAGGGGACTATGGAAGCTTGAAAAGATAAAAACTTTTAATACTATTCGTCACTTGAGCCGACATATCCATACCCAGACTTGTCTTCTTCAAGGCTGCAACTAGTTGCGTGTGAAACACATCAGTAATGTGTCGGAAAAAAATAGAAATTATTTCAAGCCAAAAACATTCAGATAGTGCTTTAAAAGGGGATATGTGCTGGATGTTATCATGAAGGTCTAGATAGATCATGCTGAGACAAGATCACTGAGTGAATCATGTGGGCTCAAGGCCCCGGCAAGTACAGTGAAATCTTGGTAAAACGAACCCCACATTAACGAACTTTTCAGATTAACGAACTTTTAAAAAATCTCTTGCCAACTGTTAATAGTTTCAATGTAAAATTATATCACTACTACATACTTCAGAATACCCAACTTTTCAGAATAACGAGTGTTAATTTAGTTCCACATTATATTAACAACGCCTCAGTACTACGAACTTATGTTCTGAAAACCGACGCGACCACAGGTGCTCTATGCGAGCAGATGACAAAGCGAACGGACTCCTTGCTTCTCGGAAGATGCGCGACGGTGTGGAGGAAAAAAAAAACGAAAGGGCGACTTTCTTTTTTTTTTTTTTTAACGACGACGTTCAGATTCACAAGCGAGCGCAGAGGCGAGGGCAACATGCAAGGGCAAGGTCAGCGATGCAGAGTGGGAGTTGCGGAGCAGGAAGCATGGGCGCGGAAAAGCCTGAGACAGCGAGAGAGCATAAAAAGAAACGCGAGGAATTTTCTTTTTGAGCATTTTTTTCCTTCGAAAGAGGAGTATGACAGCCGTGACGCTTCGGGTTTTTTTTTTTTTTTTGGAGGCCTTGTTTTTTTAGTTATGTTCATCTCTTTTCGGTGATTACTTATCGCGTCCGCAAAGCAAGTCTGCGTTCACGCTGAGGTGATACTACAAATCGGTTCATCTCTGCTTGCGACGAAGAAGCGGACGCATTTTTCGCTAAGCGAGACAATGGATATTCTTCGGCAACTGCAAAGAAAAAAGCAGGCCGTTGTGACCAAAAAAACGAATCGCACCACAGGAATGTGGATGAGCTGGAGGCATTCATGCTGCAAAGTTTGTGCTGCTCGCGTAAAAAAAAAATTCACAGACTTCTTTAAAGTAAACGTACATTTTTTGGTGTTTACTTGTGCATTTGTTTTGTTTTATTTCTCATGAAAAACGAGTTCGAGGACCCACCATTGTAATGGTAAGTCTTTTTGGTCGATGAAAAATAAGTGTTTATGGTTAATTTTCGAGCTTTCACTATAACGACCTTTCAAAATAACGAACAAATTTCCTCAGTCCCCTGAAGTTCGTTATACCGAGATTTCACTGTACATGGCAGGGAATTGCACTGAAGCAGCACTTTAAGATGAATATCTGGGAGCACACTTTTGAGCGTACTCCTCCATCACGTGTTGCAACTCAATTAGGTAGCTAAGAATACAATGTATTCTTAGCTATCAGGTCGGTATCACTTGGTGAAAAAGTTCAGCAAACAAATCAGGTGTTGAAGATATCTTATGCACTTCCTGCTGTTGTAATCAATTTCTGCACTGTATGTTTTTTTGGCTATTTGATCTCGATCAGACTTGTACCCCAAAAAATAACCACAAATCTTTCTTAAACGCCTATAGCACCCCGTTTTTTAAATATCTGCTTACCTGATGTCACTTGGTGATTGTACATCGCAGATTAGTTAAGAAGTTCGCAGGCATAGAATGGAATCTGCTTGCACAATATAGGGCAAACGTGAGATCATTCAGAGAGGCCTTCATCGTGCAGTGGACTAAAACAGGCCGAGAATGATGAAGATGATGATGGTGAACGATGATAATGATGATATGGGGCCTCTTCAACCATGGCCCCCTTGTTGCAACTCTTATTAAGCACCCCTGTACGTGTGCCAGAAAACTGCACTGGCCTTTCTATTTGATATTATATTGTATGTTGTACAGTGATGTTGAGTGCAACCACACAAATTGATTCAAGTGACAGTGACTGAGTCTTTTCTTTAAAATTTTCCAGCCAATCATGTACCAAGAGAAGCAAAGGTTTGAAAGCCATACGGTCTTCGATTTCAAGCCCCAAATTGGTGAGTGTATATTCTCCTGTGTTTTCGTTCTGAATTTTCTTTGAAGGGCCCAGCAATACACTTCTAAGAAATAATATGTGACTTTATTACCATATACAGTCGAACACGGATATATCAAACCCACATATATCGAATTTTCGGCTATATTGAACTCGTAAGTTCTATATTGAAATTCCTTTGTAAATGTACTGAAATTCACACGTTTGTATTGAATGGTGTTTTTACCCGCCTTCAAATATATCGAATTCCTCGCAAGCTGAAAGGTGCGCTTCAGCACTCACCAGTGCCCCGTGATATCCGTGGCAGTGCTGCTGTGCGTGCGAGTTGGACGGTGCGCTTTGGCACTCCCAGCACCCAGTGACCTCCGCGCGGCACCACGCCTCTGCCAAAACCCGAAACGCTCGAAAAAAAGGTAGGGGTGAGAGGGCTCAGACTGCATAATCTCTAACTTGCGGAATGGATTTTTCTTTTTTCATTTCTCGTTCTCTCTCTCATTCTGTCTCTGCGAACCTGTTGGCAGAAACGAAGGAGCCGACGTCCTGCTCCTTTTGCCTTTTTTACTTTTTTGTTGCTGTTTTGCGAGTTTTGAACAGCTGGCGCCTTTTATTGTTGCCCTCGCAGATAGCCATCGCCTCGTGAGCACTGTGTTGCTTCCGTTCGTGCGTCACCTACGTACCACTGCATGTGCAGCATTTCTCTTTTGCGTGCGTGCTGTGCGAAGCTGTTGCAGACACCTTGAATTGTCGACTTTTTGTGCAGCTATGGCCAGTGTCAAGAAGCGCAAGACCCTTGACTTTGCCACGAAGTTGAAGGCTATTCAGCGTGTTGAGGTGGGCGAGAAATGTTCGACTATCGTGGACGACTTCAGGATACCACAGAGCAGTCTGAGTACCTTGTTAAAGAACAAAGCAGATGTTAAGGCAAAAGGGGCAGAGCAGCGAACTTCGGGAGCCTTTCATGTGCGCGCTCCTGCCCATGAGAATCTAGAAAAAGCACTCTATGCTTGGTTTTTAGAAGTGCGCAGGAAGAACATTTTGGTGGATGGCCCGATGCTGATTGCCTAGGTCAAATGGTTTGCTGCTGCACTCGGTGAAACAACTTTGCCAACAACATCGGGTGGCTTCACGGATTTAGGCAGCGCTAGAACATCATTGACTAAACTATCTTTGGCAAAATCAAAGCTGTTAGCAGCCAGGACATTCAGCAGTGGATGACGAAGCAGTGGCCGGAAATTTCCGCTAAGTTTTCTCCTACGGCGATTTTCAATTCCTGGCGAGACGTGAAGACGGACACAGTGGTCAACTGCTCCACAAGGCAGGCTTTGAGACGGCAGAACTTGCGGAAACCGGTGAAGACGGACACAGTGGTCAACTGCTCCACAAGGCAGGCTTTGAGACGGCAGAACTTGCGGAAACCGGTGAAGTCGACAAGCGCATAGACGACGCGTTTCACGAGTTGTCGTCTTTCTTCCCGGCAGCAGTTCCAGACGAAGTGTCTGCGTACGATTTTGTGAAAGCGGACTGCAATGTCCAGGCTGTTGCGAGCCTCGTTGACGAGGTCAGTAGCTGGACTTGCAAGGACTTAGGATGCCTTGGCCGACAGCTCATGTGACGAGGACCGTGCGCAGCAGTGCAGGGACGTTGGTCTTTTTTGTAGATGACTGTGCTCTGACGTTGCCAACGGTGGCATGTGACATGGTGAAAATTATTTAACATCACATGCGTAGTTTATGTAATTTGTTGCTTGAAGAGATGAATAAAAGTTTGGATAAATCATGAGATGCAATTAGGGAATGTGTGCATCTTTTTTCAATTTTTTTCTCGTTAATTACAACAAGATGCGGGACTAATGTGCCGGCGTTTTGCATGCGTTGGTGTCCCCATAGTCAGCGCATCGAGCAGGCAACAGCCGTGAAAGCCAAAGTAACGATCCTGTGCGTTCGCGCACTCATTGTGCTCATCTATTCTACTGCGTCTAAGCCAGCATTTACAAACCATCCCACAGAAGCAGGCAGTAGGCCACAAAACAACGCTGGTCAACAAAATAACGCCGCTCGCGTGCTTGGGGGTTGGGCTTGTTCGTGCACGTCAGGTGCACGTGACCTCTTGGTTGAATGCCAGAGCGGGTAGGAAATAGATTTGACTTACGAAGGCAACGTGCAGGAGTGGCAGGGGTTTCGAGCTTGCCTCTTTTCATCCTCGTTTCGCGCCACTTCAAAAAAGCAGTTTTCTCATCTCGTAATGAACCAATGAAAAAAAAATTTGTGGCATAATGATCCTTCTCGGACACACAACAACGTACACGATGTAACTAAAATTTGTTATGGGGCCTGGTGAGTGGCCCTTTTTTAATTTTTGATATGCTTCACCTCATTACACTCGTATTGAGGCAAACCTGCCTATCAATTATGAGTAAACTTCCCGAAGGCCCAGACATATGCAATCAATGTTCGAGTAATAATGGCTTCTCCAGATTTTTAATATGCTTCGCCTCATCACATTCCGGTATTGCGGCAAAGCTGCCTGTCAGGCTCCTCTGTGGTCGCAAGTATATGTTGCATACAGGATTCCCTGTACATGCTGGTGGTGCCACATCGCCCAAATGTTAAAAAGTAAAGGTGGGGGCTCAGTAATTCCATTCCGGACCTGAAATTTGGGCAATAAGCGTAAAAAAAAATCGGACACTAAAGATTTTTTAGCATCCACCATTTCAGATATTGTTTTTATTGATGTCTACTAGGGAGATTTGGAACTCCGAACACGAAGGGAGTTCACCCTTGTCTACCACATTAGTTGGACGTTCACAGACGGTAAAAGAAAAGCTAAGAATCAGTACTTTTGCCTTTTACGTGTAAAGGGTTGTCGACAACACTGATTGCGGCAAATATTGGACTATCCACATTAAATGAAACCCGAACAGCGACAAGCCTTTGCGATGGTATAGTGCGAGACGTCAAGTTATCACGATTGACAGGCGCTCACATCCTGTTCGGCAGCTCTGCGCGTATATGCGTGCCTGTCCATGGTGATAAGCGGATGGTGCGCACTGTACCATCGCAAAGGCTTGCCACTGTTCGGGTTTCATTTGACACAGATAGTATATAAACACACTCCAGTTTCTGCATTGCCACATAAGACAACTGTGAAACATCATCTCTCCAGCGCTTCATCTACCTTGCTAAGAAGAAACACTTTGATGTTGCTATCTCATAAGAGCATGCTTGAGAATCCTCTCCTACTTTTTTTTGCAATTTTGCTTTGAAGTACTATCAGAAAACTATTTTAAAGATATTCGAGAAAGATTTGAAAAATATTTGATTCGATTCACACGTTAATATTCAAATTTTCTTTGCAGCCAAAATATTTTTATTCACACAGCTGTAGTTTGTTGTGTAAAGTTCCTTGTATGGTTCTAAATACATTTCAGTTCATCCTAAGCTTATGGTGAAAAGTTTTACCAGTTAAGCTTATTTCCAAAGCATTGAAAGTTACTTTTCTTGTGCCACAGGTGCTTAAAAATTCAATCACTTTGTGGGTCGGAGCACTCGTACTTCAGTAAAGTTGAAAAGACAAGAAAAACTTATTTGTTGCTGTTCATTTTGCTGTTTTTTTTTATTTCCATGCTGCCAGGCATGCCATTCAGTTACAGTCAGCCTCAAGTTACTCAAGACATGCCTCCAGTTCATTTTGCTGTTTTTTTTATTTCCATGCTGCCAGGCATGCCATTCAGTTACAGTCAGCCTCAAGTTACTCAAGACATGCCTCCGAAGAATGATGTAAGTAATATAAACAATTTTGATTGAGTAATAAGTGTGAGCAATGCACAATGTAGGTTTAGTGACATGCTTTTTTCACCTACTATTTTCTAAGCTATTTTGTCGATTGCTTGTTTATGTACATTCACAGCTCATTCATTATTCGAAGCAGTAATCCTTGAAAAGCATGCTGTGGGAAATGATTTTGTCTCATCAGCCGTATGTAGCAGCTGCACCTTCTGTGGCAAGCTGTGACGAAGGCTAAACGCTTGCATCTTAGTGTGTTCTTCAGTGCTTGCATCCTTTAAAGTTTCAGTACATTCTGCTTGTGCCATTGTTATTTCATTGAGTCACTGATGTTCCATTTCAGCTTTCTGGGAAAATGTTAGGTACATTTGAAACAATTGTGCACACTTGTTTCACACAAATATATTGGCAAGCTTTCTTCCAGGAGCATAATTAATTCCCACATGTCAACAGCGTCACGGTATATACTAGGTAGCGAAGTTAATGCCATGTGCATCGAGTGTGAAGCACATTGTATTTTTGCCATACTGCAAATGTTAAACAACTGGAAAAAGTAGACTGGCTGAGTTAAGGCCTTATAGAAAATGTAGCTGTGACGTATTTTATAGGGGTGGAAGTGATGTGCCAATTGCGCCATGCTGCTCCAAGCCGCATCCAAACGGCAATTTGAATGTGCAATGCTAAATTTAGTTGAGAGTTTCATCATAGACTGAGCAAAGGAAGCAACCACATTCATATAAAATTTCACGTCCATAGCAAACATCATATTTTGGATCATGCATGAATCTTGCGCCACGTGAACACACTGCATGATTCTTGTTGAGGTGGCGTTCGTGTGCATATTTCATTATGCGACTCTACATACGTTTTAACAGCAAAGCTGTTAAGGAAACTATAAAGACGGCAGTGATGTTGCAAAAAACTCACCACACCATTATCGAGCAATCGGCGAGCGTGTGCTGTGCTCGGTGTTTGCTTGGCAACAATGTGGCAAGTTTTTTGCCATATAAACTTTAAAAAGTAAAATAAATAAAGATCAGTGTTGCCGATGAAGCAAAGTCTGCAATTGCAACAATGTGTAATGTTCTAATGGTAATGCCGCATGCACTCCTTTCTTTCTATTGTTACCGCACTATTACGTGTGTAACGCTGCCTTGCGCTAACCGCACCTGAATGACTGGGGACCATCTAGGTAATTTTAGAATCTTCCAATGAGATTACTTGCACAACGCGTACATCACAGCAACGTTACTAGAATAAACTCAATATCAAAGCTCCGTATCTCTGCCAGCGGACGAGAGTGGGCCGAATGAAGGTCGCGAGAACTAGTGGCGCTAGTCAGATTTTGCGCTACTCTCGATGCATCGTCTGTTATAGCGATGTACCGCGGAGAACCACTGCACTGTTGCTCGTGGCAGCTTTCTTGTTGTACTACTATCAAACTTGACCATTCATTGTCGTCCAGTCGACATTTTCGCATAACATTTGTGGACTGCTTATGTGGGTTCGCGTAAGGTCGCCTGTATAGATTGGCCCAGATGCGTTGCCCATTTCGAGTTGGCTGAGAATCAATATCCTGCCTATATTTGAGCTGTCTGCATTGCATTTAACTTCAAAGTACGTTGGGTTCTAGGGGAATGAGCATTTTCAGCATTGTTTTTGTGACTATCGTTACCATTCTAACCTGAGCTGTCTTGCCTAGAGGAAAAACAGGTCTTTAAAAACCTCAAAGAAGTTGATTTACTGGAATACAAAAATGCTCTAGAAAAACAGTGCTGATGTTTTCTACTAGTTATAAAAAAGACGTTCTCGAAAAAGCAGTATGCGTGCTTTACACTGTTCATCAGGCAAGTCGTCACGGCGGCTCTCAATCGAGGGTGGAGTCGGAAATGCTACAGCAACATCACCTTCTTTGCCCCATTTTCCACATTTTTAGACTGTTTTTGATTGGCTTTCTTGCAAAAAAAAAAAAAAGGATATTCTCATCACAATATGAAAGATTCCTAGTCTAGCCATCACATTTTCTTTATGAGTGGTATAACCTAAAGATGCAGTGGCAACTGCTCCAACAGTCTAAAAGAGGTCACCAACCGTGGGGTTTTCGTGAAATGCCTCTAGACACCTTTCTCAATTGCTTTTAATGTAGGAGGAAGGCCGCAAGGGGGGATATAAGCAGGCTTCTTGAAAACACCTCTTCTGAGTGAGTGCACTTTCAAGTGGTTTGGGCCTGGCTGCTCCAGGGATACCTGCTAGAGATGCTAGGCACTTTTTGCACGTTGTTACTTATCCAATTTTTCTGCGAACATAACCACATATGTAGTACGCTCGCAGTGTGGACTGAGCTGCACCAGAAAAAAGTGGCACGGATATGTGCCACACCGCTTTATCTGCTACAAGGTTGAAGAATGGTAACGCTGCGATTGAGAAAAATATCTACCGCTGTATAATGAAGCAAATGTAACAAAACATGGTTACTGGTAAAGATGACCACTTATATATGATTGTCTTGGTTCATAAGGAAAATATATAATAAATAAAAAATATCCACTGCTTTGGAGGCAGCGTGACAGTTGACAATTGATTGAATATCACTGTGATGCAACTGTAAGTATAGAGAGAATTGTTTGTTGCATGCCTTTCATTTTGCTGTTCTATTTCTGGTGGCTCCTTGATACTGGGAACTGGGTATTCAGGGTCTCAAGGGGCGCCATGTGTTCTGGAGGAAGATTGGCGCCTTGGTTATAAACATTGGCACTGTTTGCCACCTGGCAATCAAAAATTACACACTTGTCACATTTTTAATCATTTCAAAATGTCTTTTTTCTTTCACAGCTTTACAGAAAGAGCATTACATTATGCAAAATTTGACAAGCTGCAATGTATACTGTAGTACTTTCCAAACTGGCAAAGACTACCTTTCTGAGGCATGAAAAGTAACCGTTTTCATGCGGTAATGAAAGAGTTAACACACACAATATTAGACAGTTATAGTATACCAGACTTACGGGGATACCGGGCATACTGTGATAGCGGGATTGAAGTGCACATGCGCAGATCCGTACGTTACCCTTACCGCTTACCGTACACACGCTTTCTTTCATATTTAGCGTTACCCTGGTAGCGTAGGTGTACGTGCTCATGAAACATGGCGGCGCTCTTGGACGCACACTTCGAAGTGATTTTGGCTTGGTTGTTCAAAGATTCACTTTGTTTGCAGCAAACGACTGTTTAACGTGGCTTCGCTTGCCTTCAGTTAGCTTCGACGACCGAGTATTACAGATAAGTTGGCGCACTTTTTCGGATAGCTTCTCATTTCGAACGTTTTTATGCCCAACTACAAGATCGATGTAAACAAATCGGCAACACAAATGTTCTTGTGTTTGGTGCACGTTTCATATGAATTTACTTTTATTATTAACTAAAATAAACTTGTAACAATGCTTTGTGCAGTGACACAGGCATACATTCTCATTTTATTTTCCTTTTCAATGTTCTCACTTCGCAAACTCCTGATAGATAGCGCCTTCATCCCAGCTGGACCACGTAAACCACGTCAACGCTATCTCGCTTAACTATGAGACGCTGTCCGCAACGAATGTTTGCTGCACGGTAACGTCATTCCCTTAACCTCCGCTATCGCGCTAAAGGTAAACTATAACTGTCTATTATGTGGTAAAAGTGTAGAATTGCACCAGGCGTTAAAACAAGTCAAATTTGCATCGAGTAGGTGTTTTAAAGGCCTACCCTTCACAAAGCGCTCAAACATATGTTTACATGTTGCCTTATCCATGCGTAGAGGGCCCTTCACGGATGGGCGTAGTTGGCACTTAACAGTTGTACTTTCAATAGACATTCTACGATAGTTTGAAAAGCCCATTGTTATACGCACAGAAGTTCACTTCCTTGTATCATGGTAGAGGCATGCACTGAGAACCGAAGCCAGGCTAGTAATTAAGAAGGTGATTCGCACAGGGCCCGGTTATGCTATCGCAGTTTACTGAAGGCGAAGCTCAAGCGTCATTCAAGTTTTGGAATTGCTGTGTACGTAACTGTTGTGCAACTATTGTACACAATATATGCATAATACTCAACGGCATCACCTTTGCCATATCTGCAAATTGCTGCTCCATGTAATAATAATAATAATAATAAAATGATTTTTCATTTCAACAACAATATGAACTGTCGGGTAATGTGCAAGCATAGAGATGAAATTTTCGTATCGTCTGTCTGCTAGCCAGTCAATGCAGGGTGAAAGAGATCGGGGGCCGTATATGTTGAGCTTCTCAAGCTGCTTATATTGGCCCCTGCCACTGTGTAACCATGTTGGCAAAGAAAATAAATAAATAAACAAACGAACAAGCTTAATTGCATGAAGCGGAGTCATCACTGCTGTTGCCATTGTTGGAGTCTGGCACAAAGGTAGTCCGCATACCTCAAGGTAGATAAATATGCTCCTTCTCGCTATGCCTTGTACATGAAAAACGCGTTTTCGTACAAGAAACTATGCCATGTCAAGAACAGCCCAAGAAGTGACGTGTGAATACGGTGCACTGTCACGGTAATCGCTTGCCTTCGTCGCTGCCGATCACTACACGCATTCCCCGGGACGCAGGAGCTGCAGCGCCACTAGTACTCGCGACCGCCACTAGGCCCCCCTCTCAGGTGGAGCTTTCAAACTGAGTTTATTCTAGTAACGATGCATTACAGTTTGTTAAGGAACTTATGTGGTTGCTAGCAAAAACGCTGAAATCTTCGATTGCACATGTATAAACGTCTACGCACTTTGTTCCGTGGCTAGATTATCGACGATCGACGCTCTATGTTCGCTGTTATCAATCTACAGGGTGCATTGCTTGTAGAGTCACATTTCATTTTTCGGGCACAGGTTAGCCCAAATAAAAAGTTCACTCGTGAAAACAGCTGCGTGCCTTTGTAGACATCACGACCTTGTGACAATATGAAGGCCAACAGCTAACTCTTTTGGATTCGACATTGTGACACTCAAAACTACAAAATGCTGGTGTAAGAGAATAAGTATGTCTGCTCCAGGGAGAAATGCTGCAATCGCCTAATTTCTTCTCGTTGAGGGCACACCGCCTAGAACGGTTTACGAGCAGTCCGCTGGTGGTTGCCGATATTGCATGTGCCAGCGATCGCAGCCACGCCCTTGATTAAAATCAATGTTCACAGCTGCTGCTCAAGCGACCACCCTTTTCCTCGCGTCTTTTCATGCTCGTTGAAGACGGGCAGCATGTTCTTTCTGCTAAAGCAATCGATGGCACTTCTAACACGCGGTGAAATGCTAATGTGTGCATCCTCCGAACAATGGAGATCGGCGGTCTCGTTTAATCTCTGCTTGAGCAGCGCTTATCACCACAGTTTGTGCAATTTCACGCGCAGGTCGAACGAACGATGCGTGGGAAATACTACCAACTTGTAGTTCACGCAGTCCTGCAGGTCTGTCTGTGAGAGCAGGCGTTTGGTGCGTAGCGACACCATGGACCCAAGCTAACGTGGGAGTTTCGACTCCCTCCCACGCCTAGTCGTGTGTGGCTGAGCCACCGGGAAAAAGGGGATCCTGGGAGTTGAGCCGACGCCGGTTGATTGGACCTTTAATGCCCCCGGCAGAGGCAACACACCCCTTTGGCCCCGGCTTCACGTAGACGGCGCCCCTGGACTGACCCACCTAGGGGAAATCTGGAGTCGCCTTTTCCTATCTCTCTGCCCTACCACTTCGATTTATCTCTCACTTTTAGTCTGTTCTGTCTACTTCTCTCTTCTTTTTACTTCCAATTTTTCTGGCGGCAAGGGTTAACCCTGTGCAAATAGCCTACCTCGGTCTAGACGCATTGAGTTATGGTAGTGTTCTACGGCTGACGTCTGCCAGCTTTCAGCATCCTCAAACTTGCAGCGTCCCCTTGTTGGGCTTCATGGTGGGTGGCTGCCTACGCTGCTGAATAAAAAGACTGGCATGCATAAAGCATTCCCCCTACTAACTGATCGCACCGGCTTAAAGTGGTTACGCACCAATCACATAAATTTTTTCAACCAGCCAATAGAAACATTTTCTCACTTTCACGTCATTCACTGTGGGAAAACTGGAAAGCAAGCCAGGACCGTATCTCCTTTCGCAGTTGCCAGGTGTCTTATCGAAACTCTCTGGGCTGGATACAAGGTAACCAAAATGGCTACCGAAGACCTCCTCCTCGAAATTAGGGGCAAAAAACAATTTATAAAGCTAGACGGCCTCTCAAATTTCGGTGACGTAACGATCATCGTACCACCACACAGATCAATGAACATAACTTGCAGAGTGGTATCTGACGCTGACTTACTTGACCTGACTGAAACTGAACATTTGGAAGGGTGGAAAAGCCAAAATGTGACTAATGTCCAGAGAATTATCATTAGAAGAGATAACAAGGAACCACCAACGAAACACTTAATACTCACGTTTGCTTCCAGTAAACTGCCGGAATCCATTCAAACAGGGTACACGGAGACCTCTCTCAGGCCATACATACCAAACCCTCGTCGTTGCTTCCAATGCGAGAGGTATGGCCATGGCTCTAAAAGCTGTCGTGGTTGCCGGACTTGTGCACAATGTGGATTCCTAGGCCACGTGTCTGAGAACTGCAAACAACCACCACACTGTGTAAATTGTGAAGGAAACCATGCTGCATATTCACGCTCCTGTGCATACTGGAAGAAAGAAAAAGAGATAATTACATTGAAGGTGAAGGAGAACATTTCATTTAAGGAAGCACTGCAAAGAGTCTCACCATTTTATGCACCTCTATATGCTGATGCGGCGCGTCAGGGAGCACCGCCGCACCAGCCCCCGTAACTCCTTCGGCCCGCGCATAGCGAGCCGGTGGTTGTTGCACCTGTCCCCAAGGCGGCTGTAGTCCAGACTACTCTGCCTACTCGCGAACAGAGACCGGAGACTCCAGGGTCCTCAGGTCTCAAGGCCTCGCCTGATGAGGCGAGGCCCGGAATTTCAACTATCAGCTCCCATGTACGGACATCCAGTGCCTCCGAGGTGGCAATGAATACGTCGGTACCCTTGGTGCCAAAAGAGCGGCGTGGCTCCTTGGAGTGCGCCAAGAAAACAAAAATGCAGATAACAGGGCCTGGTGACAGCTTGTTACTTGAATTCAAACTCCCCACCTAAACAGCCACTCGCTTTTCGTACGAGCAGCACTACTTTACATTCACCATGAACACTCAAATTATACATTGGAACGTCGAGGGCCTTCTCAGAAACCTTGACGACGTCCAAGAACATTTACACGAACACTCACCAAAAGTGTTGTGTGTATAAGAAACATGCCTAAATTCAAAACGCACCAACTTTCTTTGTAAGTATGTTATTTTCCGAAAGGACCGTGATGGTGCCATGACATCATCCAGAGGTGTTGCCATTATAGTGAATCAAGGGATTGCATGCACACACTTTCAACTCCGATCATCTCTTGAGGCAGTGGCTGTTCGAGCTGTGCTTTTCAACAAACTAATCACAATTTGTATTCTTTACGTACCTCCCAGCTATCACCTACAAAAACATGACTTCCAGTCTTTAATAGGCGAACTTCCGGAGCCATATGTTCTCCTTTGAGACGTGAATGCGCATAGCAGGCTATGGGGTGACTCTCGTTGTGACGCGCGAGGTTGAATGATTGAATCGTTCCTTCTTTCGTCGAGCGCGTGTCTCCTGAATTGAAAAGAACCAACCTATTATAATCTCGCTAATAATACCCACACATCCATAGACCTAAGCATTGTATCTCCGTCTCTTGTGTCCCTACTCCAGTGGAAAGTCATCAGTAATCCGTACGGAAGTGACCACTTGCCTGTAGTTTTGAACACAACTACAGCAACTGAGTGTCCACCACGGGTTCCCAAATGGCTCATAAACAGAGCCGACTGGGAACAGTTTTATACCATCGCTCGTTTAGGTTGGAGTAACATATGTACTTTGAGCATTGATGCTGCTGTCAACTGCTTCACAGTGTTCTTGATTGATGCTGCAACAAAATGCATCCCACAAACGAATGGACACACTGGAAAAGAAAGTGTGCTGTGGTGGAACTCTGAATGCCGAAACGCGTGCAAACATCAAAACGGAGCATGGAGGTTGCTTCGGAACTCGGCGACAGCCGAAAATCTTGGCTGCTTTAAGAAAATAAAGTTTCAAGACAGGAGAACGCGTCGGCAAGCCAGAAGAGAAAGCTGGCAGAAGTTTTTGTCAGGGATCAACTCATATACAGAGGAGGCTGAAGTCTGGAACATGGTTGGTAGGGTAGCAGGAAGACCAGTACACTCACTCCCACTGATAAACACACAGGGTGATATACTTTGGAAGATTAGGAGAACTTCCTCGGTGCACACTTCGAATGGGTGTCCAGCTCTTCACACTATACTAAAGCTTTCAAAAAATACAGAACAAGAATAGAAAAGCAGAAACTCAAACACAAATTTACTAGATACAAGGCATATAACCAAGCTTTCAGCTTAGCTGAGCTCCAAACATTACTAAACTCCTGCAGGGACTCTGCCACAGGTTCTGACCGTGTGGTGTATAAAATAACCTACCAGTCGAAACGCAAACAACCTTACCTTGTTTGTAAAATGCTATCTGGTTCTCTGGGGCTATCCCTACTTCCTGGAAAGAGGCTATTATTATTCCCCTATTGAAACAGGGCAAGGACCCATCTTCAGCTTTGAGTTATAGGCCTATTGCACTTACAAGCTGCTTGTGCAAACTTTTCACATTTCTTTGAATGGAACAATTTGCTCGACCCATTTCACTGCAGGTTTCGAGAGGGTAGATCCACCACCGACCACCTTGTTCGTATCAAGGCACAGATCAGAAACTCTTTCGTTCATAAGCAATACTTTCTCTCCGTGTTCCCCGATATTGTAAAGGCATATGATACAACATGGCGCTTTGGAATATTAAGAGACCTTTCTCACCTTTGCGTGCGTGGCAGAATGTTTACTATAATCCAAAGGTACTTGTCAAACCGGACATTCCGCGTGCGAGTAGGCAGCGTTCTTTCCCAAACATTTGTCCAAGAAACAGGCGTGCCGCAAGGTGGTATACTTAGTTGCACACTTTTTATTATCAAAATGAATTTGTTGTGCGTTTGTTCATCCGTCACAATATGTTTTATTGTACATATGTCGACAACGTCCAGCTTGGCTTCAGATCTTGCAATCTGGCCATGTGTGAGCGGCAGGTTCAGCTTGGTCTGAACAAAGTCTCCAATTGGGCAGAAGAAAACGGGTTCCGGCTGAATGCATAAAAAAGCACATGTGTCTTGTTCTCCAGGAAGAGAGGCCTTCATTCCGAAGGCCTCTTCCGATATGCAATAGCATATCGGTCTGCGACACCTACTGCCCTTAAATTCTTGATCCTGTTCATCATCTTGGCATCCACCTCTCTACGGGTGCTTTTCGCACTTAGCCCCGTGGAAAGCCTGTACGTGGAATCAAACGAATGGTCGCTCCACCTACAGAGATGTTACATGTCTTTTAAATATTATCTTAATGTAAATGCAGACAGAGATCACCCATCACATTCTGCAATTACTGACATGTCAAGCCTTGCTGTGTTTGAGAAACGACCTTCTATGAGACAGCCCTGCTCACTCCGTGTGAGGGGCCTAGCAAAGAAAACCGGGGTGCCACTTGAACACCGTTGGCTTGAACACTTGATGGCTCCCGTAGTATGCTTACAACCGTGGCAGTGGCAGGCAATAGATTGCGACGTGTCTTTTTTGGAGGTTACGAAGCATGCACCGATTGCACATGTTCGGGCATACTTCCTAGAACTACAGAAGAAATACACATGTCCTGAGTTCTTTACGGATGCTTTAAAGTCCAACACTTCTGTCTCGTATGCAGCCGTTGGCCCATCCTTTTCAGAAGCTGGCGTTCTGCACTCTGATTCAAGCGTTTTCACCGGTGAAGCTTATGCGATACTTGCGGCCGTTAAACACATTAAACAAGTAAAACTACTGAAGTCAATAATATATACAGATTCCCTAAGTGTAGTAAAAGCTCTGAAAACTCTTAAAAAGCACAAAAACCCTGTCCTTGTAACTTAGAAGTGTGGCAGCTTGGGCTAGTTGATATGGCATGGTGATAGTTATAGCGCGAGAACAAAACGACGACACAGAGACAAGAAGGACACTCGTGTCTTTCGTGTCCTTCTTGTCTCTGTGTCGTCGTTTTGTTCTCGCGCTATAACTATCGTCCTGTCCTTGTCTCGCTTTATTCACTCTTATGCACGGTCTACTTATCCAAGCAGCATGTTGTAGTCTGCTGGGTGCCAGGACACCGCGAAATACAAGGCAACGTTCTGGTGGACCAGCTAGCTGGATCCATCAGCAAAACCGCTACCAATACATCGATAGCAGTTCCTGCACTCGACTTGAAACCTTTTCTAAAACGAAAGCTCTGAGGTTATTGGCAGAGCACATGGGACACACACACAGGTACTGAATTGCATGTCATCAAGCCGCAACTTGGTCATTGGCCGCCAGTATCAAAATCACGCCACACAGTAGTAATACTTACAAGGTTAAGAACAGGACATACATGCACTACACATTCATTTCTTTTGTCTGGTGGCGATCCACCTTTGTGTGATAGATGTGGAGAAGAGCTCACGGTACTTTACATTCTGATCCAGTGCAAGGAACTGGACACACTAAGAAGAGAACACTTTCCATTACCGTACGGGCATTAGATACCACTTCATCCTGCAATGTTTGTCGGTAGGGAATAACTTTTGACACATAAATTGTTGTTAACTTTTTTGAGAGAAGTTCGTACTTTTCATACAATATACCTGGGCATTCCGTAGCACAACCTCTCCAGAGAGGTCTCCGCTGCAGTGGCTACACTCAACAAAGCACTTGCCTCACCGCCCTTGGATGCAAGGGTGTGAACTGTCGAGGCACTTGTGCTAATGCCATACATGTCCACCACGGTTTTTATTGTCACAAACTTTTGTTATCCTCGCACTTTTCACGGCATCGTCATGATTTTATCACTTCTATGTTTTTACACACCTTAGGGCGAGGAATTTTAAGGCCCTTATACAGCCGCTAATCACAATCATTGTCCACATATCTTGTCCCATGAACTGGTGCTCTTTGGCTATCAAATGGCCCTTGTGCCACAAAGCACCAAACATCATCATCGTGTAGTTCACGCAGAACTTGGTGGCGACGGCGAAAATGCGACGAATGTCCATATAATACCTATCATAATAAAATAATGTTCACTTAATTGCCTAACAATGGCACGTCGAGCACCCCTAAATTTTCTCATGGTTTTCATGTTGGCTTTGGCACCTCAATGACCGGAACATAAATGTTTTTCCATTTATTTTTATGGAGCCCTATGAGTTTAGTATGGAGATAACTTTGGTTATATATAGTAGCTCATCTCTAGTCTTGAGTTGCTGTTCATGTTGGATGCGGTGCTTTAATCACATTTGGACATTGCAACACTTTAGCATTAAATTTTTTTATTCCTTTGAGGTTTAGTAACTGTCCAGAATGCCCCTTATTTTTTTTTTCTTTGAGTTGCTCGGCTTTTATCTTTGTTGTTGTAACGTTTAATATATATCGATTTTGGGCAAGTCTGGTCGCTTCCTTGATCAACAATGCATGCTTAGTAAAAGCCACTGAAATATTTTTGTGTTTACCAAAAAGCGAAAATTCTAATTAACAGTGATGTGTGGCCTGAGCAATCTGCTCTAAAACACACCTTTTGCAGCTCCAGAGCTGCTTCAAAGCCGCATTATTCCTGCTCCCAAAGCTGCTCCAAAAAACTGCCGCCCACTTTCACCTCTGATTGCATGAAGTTCTGAATGAGGAGCCAGGATCGGCATGAGATGAACCTTCTTCACCTTAAACTGCCCTCATCACAAGGGTGCAGGCAATGGCAACCGTCACCTGTAAAAGTGTTTGTGCATTGCAACGAGGGTACGGCAAGAAAAACTATTTTTGTCATTTGTGGAGATCAAGTGATGAAATTTGGCATACAAATGTCATTTGTTGTGGTGATACTATAACTGTAATCAGCTTCGAGCTATGTAATCTAGTTTATGTGTTATAACACTCGATGAGCCTGTCAAAATTTTTGCATAAGGATATTTACAAGGGCTCATTCTGTGTAGTAATATTATTGGTTTATTAATATTAAGTAATCACATAAAAAAGTTTTTAAATGTCCAGGGAGTAGTGTGTTACTAATAACTTTTACTAAAAGCCAATTATAAAAATCTGCATCATGTGCACACAAATATAAACTACTTACAGCACTCACCATTGTCTCAGAATCTAAGTGTAGAAAACAGAATGTTTATATCTTCATTTGTTGTGAAATGGCACTGGGATGACTGACAGCTACTGCTCAAAAAAATGAAAGGTGAAAAAAGTTGAGCTCAAAGAAATTGGAGCTAGAAGCTAAGAAAACGAACTCAGAGCTGGCTTATTTTATAGTTGGATAAATGTAGCTTTGTTGCTATCTTGAGCTCTGATCGGTCCTATTTATGATGGTGCCTATATGGTGGCACTGCGCCAAGGGAAAGCTGCAGATTTGCATTTTCTAAAACCCAATTTTCCTATAGCTGTTTCATGACAGCCCATCAGTAAAATGCTTTTTTCTCAACTTCTACTACTTATCTTAGTCTAATATTTCGCCGTGATATTAAATGTGGTCCTAGGATTGTAGAAAAATTAATTGGAAAGTTGAACAAATTTGCCATTCCCATTAGGCATTAGGTATGGTAAGTTTGTTAAATTTTCCCCCTTAAAGCACGGTCCTCCACGCCATTCGCGACACCTCGCTAGTGATAACAAGAACATGATGATGCCATCGAGCTCTGAATACTGCAATATAAATGGTGTATATAAATAGCTTGCGGTTATTAAGCTGAGCTGCCTGCACCCTGTGGCTGAGTCTATTTGTGCCATGCCCTGCGGAGCAAGGGGCCGTAGGTTCGGCTCCCGACAACTCACTCTATTCTACTTTTTCTTTGCAACTTGTTCATGTGTATTTTACTACATCATATTGATGAGAAAATACGTCAATGGAGCCGTGGTTGACCGCGGCATGAAACATTTCATGTTAAAGAAAAAAAAAAAAAAAAAAAACTTCTCATGGTCAGTTCTGCACCTGTGAAAAAGACTTCCTTGACTTCAACACAGTGGTGACCTGTGGCCAGCATGCCATTGGCTTCTCGCAGCATCGGTGCGTCATGATGCAACCATTCACCAGTTCTGTCGCGTAAAATAAATATTTTATTTTGCCGGAAAAGAGGCCAGTGGGATAGAATTCGAGATTTGTTCTGGCTGGAAAACAAGATCACTGAAGTTTTCGAACGGGGTGTTGAAAGTAGGTATCGCAGGCAAGCCACCAGTACAAGCATGCAGATTGCCGGAGCAATCCTCCAATCAGACATTGGCATACGTCGTGAGTTGCATCAGACCCTCGTTATGCTTTTTCTTTTCTCGAAAGGAATTGGTAACTCATAACGTACTCTCATTGCGAGATGTATGCAATATGCTGCCCGCGAGTCACCGCTGTGGAAAATTACGGGGGTGCATGACGTAACGCTGTGGAAAATGACGGGGGCGCACCATCAGCGTTTCATGTAGACACAGACGCCATTTAGCATTTGAGGTGCATGTAAAAAAGCGAGACTTTCTCTCGCGTTCAGAAACGCGAAGTCGAAACTAATGAATTAATGTAAATACGACTATCTTAATGGTGGGAGTTGCGTCCTGTCTCAAATAACCTCCAGCAGAAAATAAAGGGGGTATTTCTATATTTCACTGTGAAAATATGGGCGCCGCTGTAGAACTACATTTACTGGCGGTAGGATGCTCGTGATTTGGCTCTGTAGCATTCACTTCAATGCCAAAAGAGTTGCCGCCGAGTATATAGACCTATTCCATGTTTGTCAACACAGTAGGCGCTAAATGACATCACGGCACATTGGCTTCGCCCAGTCGTCCCAGCTGAAAGCGCACCACCAGCCTCTATGATTACGTGACGACGAGCGCAGCTGGTGCACAAGCTGCCTTCGAGGACAGCGCGTCGGGACACCTCTCACATGTTTACAGCACAAGCGGCGGCCGCAACAGAGGAAGTTGCCGTTGCTGTAGAGGGGTTTTGAAATGAACATATGAGGTATCTTAATGGCGGAAATGTAGTTCTTTTTGCAAAATGTCATCGTTGTTGCTGCAGTCTACGTCACACGTGCACATTTAAATTTTTACTAATGCAAGTACAGGCCCAGTTCAGCAAGAAGCTCTAGGGTACAATATGCAAAAGCGTGAAGGAAAAATACGTGGCCACTAATCGTTATGCTAAATTCTCACATATAACAATTGTACCGGAGAAGTTGTTTATGCAAACGAGAAGGGTGGCGACACTTTCATCCGCAATGCACATGTGATAATGCTTCAAAAATGTGCTTTTGACAATATGGTAACATACCTGTAGGGTCTGCGGCTCCATTTGTACACTCAAGCCCACGCCACAAAATGCGTATGGATCGTAGACAGACTCGGCAAGTTTCCCGAGTGATGTTTTTCTGTGAATTCACACAGACTTGGAAATCTCGTAAAGCGCACCACAGCCAGAAAAGCCCTGCCCTGATGCCCTGATGCATTTGTGTCAGGTGTGTCATCGCAGCCGCATATAATCAGAAAAAACAGTCTAAGTCATTCTTTCGTTCGCGTCTACTTTAAAGAACCGTACTCATATAGAAAGAACCATATGCTCGATCGTTGGCTTGATAACTGAGTGACGCCTTTAGTTCACGCGGATATCACGATATCGTTTTGACGTGTCAAAGACTTTTGCAGTCATATCAACAATGGCAACCATGAAAAATACTTTGCATATGGGAATGCCTACCAGAACATTAATGTGCTTTGACTTTAATGTGATCGATACGCCTCCACAGCTTATCAAAAAAATGTGTAATTTCACAGCTTGTTCCAACGCCTGAGAGAGCTAAATGTTTTTTCTGGGTAAGCCGCTTCAAAACATAACCGATGAAGCGGTGTCAAGGCAAGTTCTTGCGTTTCACAGCTGCGGCTGATCAGCAATGTTTTTCGTCAACAGAAAAAGAAAAAAGGCCTGGCCCATCTTTCTTCTGCCTTCTCGCGCAAATCATCGTGAAAGCTCGTCGGTACACCATTTTTTCTTCTTTGCAAAGCCACGAACAGCACAAGCACCAGCAAAAACACAGCAGCAACTGTGGTAGGCGCAGCAGCATTTGCCTACTAAGTGAAACCAAACTTTCGACAACCGTGCCACAGCATTTTCGTGATGTGTGTCCGGTGAAATACGTCTGCATTGCAACACACTTTGCTTAGCGCACACTTAGGCACTGCATGCCATAAATGGTGTCCTAATGAAAGCAAACTGTTGGATGTGGAAGCGTTTATATTTCATGGAAAGAAAAAAAAACAGTGTCTTGAAGTCCCTCTCATTGTCAAATAGTTTTCAGAGCCAGGTGGCATAAATGAATTTTTTTATTTATTATTTATTCTGGTTACCCCTAAAGGCCCTCTAGAAGAGGGTATTACATAGGGGGGGGGGGCCAATACAACATGGTTTACAGCAAGATACAGTGCAACCCGACAACCGCAACAAAGCGCAAACCATGAATACGGGCAGCAATTGCATGGCGTTATACAATAGTTAAAAAACGAAAGAATACAAAACAACAAAAGCAAAAAAAAATATTTAGTTAGTCACCGTAGTGCGCATGAGCTCTGAAAACTTTACCGAGTCTTTCTCGGTGGCGATATGTGCAGGCAAACTGTTCCACTCAATAATAGTGCGCGGGATGAATGACTGAGCGAAACGAAGTGTGCGAGATAGCGGGCGTTTGACTTTGTTAGGATGATCACGGCGGGGAAAGATGGAACAGGCGGGTTCAAAGAAACTGTCATGTAATGATGGGTGATTGTAAAGTTTGTGTGTAATGTCAGAAAAGCAGTAATTTATTGGGTAGTCCAAACGGACAGTGCAAAAGGAAAAAGATGAAATTCCTCCGAATTATGTCACGGCCATTTGAAAAATTTTTAGAGGCATCTTCAAGTATGTATCAAAGTGCAGGGTGGACATCTCGGAGCTAACGTTAGAGTCCTTGTACAGGGTTAAAAGACTTGTTGAATAAAAGAAAGCATGCCTCGTTTTGTTCATTCATTTTATAGTTAAGGCTCTATTGTTTTAGCCACCCTGTATATATGTGTGTGTGAAAATTTGTAATGCCTCTTCCAAGGATGACTTTACAAGCTCCAAAATTGATCTTAATGTACCTTGGACATATGATTGAACTTGGTATTTGCATAAGGATTGGCTTTAGGTGAGTATGGCTAAACCTGATGTGTGCACTAAAATCTCAATATTTATTTTTTGCAGGATACCAGTGTTGCGAGCCCTGGTATTCAAATGCAACTGCCAGCAGCTCAGCATGTGGAGGCCCCTTATTATGGTAACTTCACTACCACTGTGTTTGACTCGTCTATCCTGAGTCAACCAGCTCAAACAGAACAAGGACTTCTGAGTACACCGCCACCTTCCTCTTACGACTACGTGTCTGCTCCTTCCTATACCTATGTAAGCACTCTTTCTTCTGGAGGGGAAAGCATTAACGGTTGCTTGGTTTCCTTGTGTCATGCCTCCTGGTTTACGGGTTGCTTTTCTTTGTAGGCAGTGCTTGCAGTAAAATAAATCCAAAAAACACAAGGTACTTAATCATGGATCTAAAATTCGAATCGGCCAGCTGGCCGCAGTCGCGAAATTTGGTCCAACAAGGGCCGGGACAGTGAAAAAAGTCTGATAGGGGTTTGAAAAAAAAATCGCCTGTCACCTAATGTTGGCATTTGAATCGTTGTCTTTATAATATCTCATATATACATCGTATCTGCAGATAACTTGACGAAGGTTTTGACTAACCGATCTTCTGAATGACCAAAATTCTGAAACCTCATTTTTGGTTGGCGATTCTTTAATGCATAGTGACTACCTGATGCGCCTTAGAAAACAGATGCTTGAGACCAGTCGTGTCTCTGTAACTCCTACGAGCAGGTGAGAAACTAATGTGAAAAAGTAAATAAAACTTTATTTCTCGTAAAGCCACGGACCAATATACTCTGCTTCAGTAGTTCTATGCAGCGCTGCGGAAACTGCAGTCGTTCTCGACCAATCAAAAATGCGAGCACCCTGTCATCTACCATTAAGCTTGCGCACTGTCGTAATTTTCCTCCTTCGACAAAAATTGCGCACGACACCGTGCAGCACACCAAGGTCAAAGTCGTGCAGCAACTTTTCTTGATTGCGGCCCCTGCCACTGCGAAACAGCGTCTTGGGTCACCACTACATCGGCTTCCCGTGTCATCTGGTCTCAGTATTTGGCATTGTCGGTGCCTGCTGAGAGACAGTTTGAGCTGCTTGCTTTTTGCTCTGGTGCTTCGCTAAAGAATAAATTTTTTGTTAATGTGCGGAACTCAACATGATGTGAATAATTCATGTCTTGACACATTCACTACAAACAAATCTGAATTTTAAAAAGTATTAAAGCATAGCCTTTGGCATTATGATGACATCAAGCTATCATTCCTCATGGTCATTTCGTTTTTTTTTTCTAGGCTGGCGTTGCTGTGACTCAACATGCTGATATTGCTGTTTTATTCTCACAACTTCACGGGGAATGAAATTTTTTTGCCCACACATGTTTACAGGGTGCTCCCTCTCCAGATTTGGTGTGCAGCACACCACATAATGGGATCCTGAGCCCAGGTGTCACTCCAAACATTTGCGCCAGTGATGCGACCCTGGCGTATGGCCAGGAAGTTGTGGCTGTACAGCAGCCACAGCAGCAGCCGCAGCAGTTGGTGACCTCCTACTCTCCAGTGCCCTTCACCGGCATGGTGTTCTCCTGTGAACACCCAGCACCCACTGTAAACCTGGCTGCTCAGCGCTCTAATGACCCAGAAGGCAGAGACCTTCCCGCTGGCACGTGTGATTTCTTTTCTTGTTTACTGAAGAAGCTCTTGCCAAGAACAGCTGTTTCTTTATATATATAAAATGTGAAAAGCATTTATATATATATATATATATATATATATATATATATATATATATATATATATATATATATATATATATATATATATATATATATACCGTATTTACTCTATTTTACCGCGCCCTTGATTGTAACGCGCACCCGATTTCCACCGCGAAAAAAAAAACGTAAGACATCGATTGCAACACGCACCCATTTTTCTCGCTGGCCCGCACGATCACACCACACGAAAAAACGACCCCTTTCGCGAGCGTCTTCCATTTAAATATGAGGTACGGGCGAAGCTTGTGTCCATCTGACGTGTAACAGAGCATTGCCGTCACTGTAGTTTTATCGTGGACCGATGTCAGCACGCGAACTTGCTTCGCCCCCATCTTCTCGACCGTTGTGGTGCCAGGCATGTCGAAGTAAAGATGCGTCTGATCGACATTCTCGATTTGCCCAAGCAGGTTGCCGTTGTTGCGCCGCAAGTTTAGGACGAACCTCTGAAAACTGTGAAGCTTTTCATCGTACTCCTCCGCAAAACTTTTCGCATATGCATGTTCCCCTTCGGAGGGAAAAGCCTTTCCTCTTCGTAAAGTTAGTTAACCAGCACCTGCTCGCTTTAAACTGGCTCGGCATTAGACCTTTTTCTAAGACTAATTGCACAGCCCGCACTTGGAGCAGTTCTGTCGTCACGGGCCGCTCGCTGCTCAAGCACATACTCGCCGAGCAGCTCTTTAATTTGCGGAAACCGACCCTGCTGTGGTCCACTGAAGCCTTTGCGTGAAGCTTTGCTGGCGACAATCTTCTGCTTTTGTTTCCGCCGGTCCCGCTCCGAACGACCGCGATGCGGTCCGATTTCCGTCTGTTTCTGCACACGCGATGACTTTTCTTTTAAAAGCGGCATCGTGGCGCACTCAAGTTTTTGGAGTCGGCCCTTCCACGCCGTCGATGCTAATGCACTACTAGATGACGAACTCCTCAGCACACGTACGAAGTGCCGCACATGGGAAACACATAGGCAGAAATGGCCGGCGCGCCATGCCGACGCACGTAGGGGGCGGCCATTTTGGATTTGCCGATGGCAATAGATTGACCGTAATTTTTTTGTTCGTACTCGATTCTAACACGCATGCGATTTATGAACTCGCTTAACTGGAAAAAAGGTGCACGTTAGATTCCAGTAGTTACGGTATATATATATATATATATATATATATATATATATATATATAGCATTAAGCAGTGATCATGTGCATATCCTGTCCGTGCCTACATCCACCTTGCACCACACTTCCACGGGATTTGTCAGGGCATGTACTTTGCTCAAGACCTCTACCTTGCTGATGTGCAACTCTGACCTTAGGTTCACCTTACCACCAAATGCAGAAGTTACAAAACTGAGACAGAGGTTAGAGGAGCAGAGCGGCACTGTCTGTGATAGTAACCACCAAAGGTCGCACACTTGAAATTAATTTTCTAAAGTCAGATACAACTTTAGAAGTCTATGGCATTTTCTCTTCAAAAGTGGATATGCACAAGCCTTAACTGGTGGGTGTGCCCCGAAAGAGATATCATCAAAAATGCTGCCAGTCACCCCACCTACAGAGAACACCGCCGGAAGCATTAGTGGAACTATTTTGTTGCGAATGTGATCTGCTGTCGTGCATCAGTCGTATGGGGCCTCTCTCTACTTTTTAAGCTCATCCAAGTATAGGTATCTCTATGTTGCCATCACTTTTTGACATCTCAGCACTGTAAACCTTCGAGCAGCTTGGTTGATCTGCTTGCTACCTGTTCACAACATGTGCGTATGGGTGGGTTAATTGGTGATTGAGCGAGAAGATGGGTGGATGTGTGGGCAGCAGTATTCTGCGGTCTTTGAAAGAGTAGCAGTACTTGTAGGTAGTTCCTTATCGTAGTGCACCGCATTTTAAACCATTTCACACCACTACATGCATAAACTTAATGACCCATGTAGATATAAGAATCAACACTTTGCACCTCTGAGCTCTTCTTAATGCAGGAAAAACTGGTGACCACTTCCCATGAGGTTCGTCAGCGCTCATTTACTGTTTGCCTTCACTGTGGATGCTGGCAACTAACTGTTTGCTTCATATTGCGTGACGGCTCTGTCCATAATGAACGGTGCCCTCCCTCTCTTTATTTTTTGTACAATGGGGTTTGTAATGGTGAGGCACTAATAATTCTGGGCCGACAGTTATTCTGCATAAAAAAAATTTTATGGTGGCTACAACCAATATAGAGACCATCTGTGTTCTCTTTTAAATTTTCGATGTTGGTCATTCAGATTTGAACAGCTCATGAGAGCAAATGATTATTAAATATTGTTGAGTTTACTGCGAGAGAACATCGGTGGGAAACACTCTGCGGTGCAGTAGAACCGCGAAGAAGCTGGAGCAAGCGGGACTGCTCATTAACATGTAAAAAAGGGGGGGGGGGTTTAGAAAATTTGGGTGTTAATCACTTCTCTGTCTCAACATTATTGGTGCCAAAACCTGGCAGACATCCTTCACACTGATACTGTTTTTGGCTTTGAGGTGTGTTTCGCTGTTCCACTACCCAACTTCTGTCTGAGGCCACACAGGTCCTCCTGCAAGACACCTTACCTTCATCCGCCAACTTGCTGGAACTCATTAACAGCCTCGCGACAAGGACTTGGCTCTCGCCGAACTTAACAAGCAGATTGCCGACGCGTTCAACGGTGAGGAGTTTGACAAAGAAATTATGGGGGCTCTGGATTACCACAGCAAGATCGCGAAAGCCATCAGCTGGCCTCAGTCTATGATGAACGTGCATGCACCGTTTAGTTCTACCGTCATGAATGCCAGCCAGTCGAGGCATATGGGTACGAGTGACTGATCCAGCAACTCCATGGGAGCCGCCCACTCTGACCCCATCGGCCAAAACCTCACTGATCACTGTAGGCTACGACGAGCACCAGGCTTGCCAGTCGCCTTGCCGAAAATTGAAGCGCCTGTCTTCAGCAGTGAGAACCGTAAGTGGCAGGAGTCCTGGGAGCACTACAAGACCACCAGCCACACGCACCTCATTCTCATCGGTATTGAGAAGTTCAAGTACTTGAAAACATGCTTGGCCGGCGCTTCGAAGCGGGCCATTGAAAAAATACATTTCGCCAAAGTGAACTACAACATGGCTGTCAAGGTCCTCACTAAAAGGTTTGGCTGAAAAGACGTCCTCATCGACGACCACATTGGCGACCTCCTTTCTATTGAACCAATCGAGACATCTTTGTGAGTATCAAGGCTGCCGTACATATATATACGAGCAAATACACTTCAGGACTGTCTGTTTGAAAAGCCTTGGTGTGCTGTATTTGAAGTACATAGTTGTTTTGCACCGGATGCTGGTGCGTTCATTGCCAGAAGACCTGGTGCTCTAGTATCGAAAGTGGATGAAGATCGACACAGATGCCGCGGACTGTGCAGTCCGATCAAGAGGCGAGCAAGTGAAGGCAGTTTTGAAGTTACATCGTGGTGAAGTTAAAACTAACGAGGAAAGCCAGTCTAGCTTAACGCTCAAACAAACTTCAGAGACGCCGTCAATGAACCATGACGCCACGCTGCAGACACTATGGCACCGCCTCATGTACTGTCCACTCTAGTACTGACAGCATGATCATCGCCACCCAGCACTCCAAGGCGTGGAGAGACTACGTGTCTTTTTGTGGCATCTCCAAAGTTGTGAAGTGTGATTGTCGAGTCACACCATCAGAGAAGAAAAGGTGCAGAAAGCCAGTGTGGCAGCACATCTATTGGGACGGGCTCTTTCCACTTGACACCAAGGACTTGTGGAAGAAGATGACATTGAAACTTTCTACTTTTTCATTCACACTCCCTGTTGCCTCTCATTGAGGTCTCGGGGTCATGTAGGTGCGACAGTGCATGACTGCCTTCCAAATAAACATTGTAAGAACTCCAAGGATGCACGGGCGCTGACACCATCACACCTTGTTTACCCGGCAGCAAGCACAGCATGCAGCTACCACCGAAAACCACTAAATGCTTGCCTGCCACACATAACCTGCAAAAGCATGTGAAATGCAAAGAACTCCTTCTGCGATTGTGGAAAAGCAGGAAGGAAGAATATTTGCTTATCCTGCGTTCTGCAGTGCTCATCACTGTCAGCCATCGTCTTCGTCCTGTCTGCATGTTTCTATCTTGGTAATTGTTAAAGACAACGGGCCAGCGTCGCAATGGAAGCTCGGCAATGTAGTCGTGGTGTTTACAGGCAGGAACAGCAGCTACACGTGTTTCAAACTCTCTTACCTAAATGGCCATCATGTCTGGCGCGGGGTAAATAGGTGACCAGTAAAAAGCGAGGGATTGTGGGATGCACCGTCTGCTATCGCCTTCTGGTTCGAGAAGAGTAGACAACGGCGAACCACTTCGCCGCAAGCCTCAGATTATTCAGGATTCGCGCGCGCGGCCACCCGTTTATCCTCGTCCTGATAAACCATGGTCGGTTGTTCAGCCGTTGGCTGCTCCTACTCGAGCATGAAAGGCAAACGCAGGTATATTTCCCATGGCACGAATGAAAAAAAAATGAGGTGGGCCGCGGCTGTGAAGAGAGCCACAGCGACAGGTAGCCTTCAAGTACGGTTCGTTGAAGCCAAAGTGTGCGAAAACCATTTTATCACAGATACGTGTGTATTCCACACTAAAAAAGTTTACGCATGAATTTGCTGCGAATATCATGTTGAGAAATAAATTGTCGCTCAGGCACACCTAGCAAAGTTATTATGGGAACGCGTGGGCGAAATCTACCTGCCATACGAGATGAGCGCCGGCCATTGCACCCATATACATGACAGAAAACGCGAAAGCTTCACTCAAGAGTAAGTTTACACGAAGCGCTGGACAAGTTCATTTGCGTTTATCTTGGTCAAACTGTGCGCCAGGACGGCACCCAAATGGAAGAAGTGCGTTAAACAAGCGCAGGGTTTCAGTTAATCGGCGCCGTCTATGTCTGACTGTATTGTTTATGTGCCGCCGTGCCATGCAGCTTGACCAAGATCAGTGTTCAAATAAGCATCTGGCTTCGACTAAGAAGTGCATCTTATAGCGCGCTGAAGGCTAGAAGAAAATATCTTAATGCGCTCAATAAGTGTTGCGCTTCATGCCGATCAACTGACGAATTCGGCCGTCGCAGCGATCCCGAAATTAACTTTTAGCACACTGCTACAGTCATCCCCATCCCCTGAGATCTATAAAATGGTGACTTTTTATCTGCAGTACCGTATCATACAAAGAAAACTGTTTTGCGTATCGACTGATCTGCCAGCCAAACTGACAGCAGCCCCTAGCAGCATAAAAGCATTGCACATCATTTTAGTGCGACAAAAAAAGTTCCCGGACCGTTCATGGCTTCTGTAGCTTGTCATCGTCACAGTCACGGTTGGCAAAAAAACAAAAACTTCTAAACCACTGACATTGCACGGCGAGGTGCTTTTTTAACGGAGCAGTACAAAAATGCGCACGTGCCGCTGCTGACCCGTGTGGTGCGTCGTACCGGAAGCCGCCGTATCCCACACTTCCCTGCGATTGCCCATTTTACCGGTCACCTGTTGGCATCGGCTGTACCTGCTAGAGGCAAGTGCAGACGCCACAGTCTTAGGAGCATGTTTAGTCTACCGCGGGAAAATGTTGGTGAGAAATGCAATGCTGCGCACTAGACACGTAGAAGCAGGGGAAAGTGGGGCTGCTTGTGAGAATGAAAAAAAAAAAGTGCTCAACCAGGGCAATGCGGGGTGTCAGTCTCTTCTCTGTCTCAACAAATATTAATGAAAACGGCAAATAATTTTGCAGTAGTGACATGTTTCAGAGTGCTGATCATCATGGGCTTCGTTAATAAAAGCTTTATTTTCGAGAGCATGTGTTCGGCTGCATTTTGCCCCACTTCAGTATATTTCTGTCGCTCTTGCATAATAGTATAACAGTTGCTCTTGCATGATTGCATCAGTAACTTTGCTTTTGTAAGTCAGTGCCTTTGTAGTGCCCTTTTATTTTTCTGCTCCATCTGAGCTTCATTTTGTTTTTGCCTGTTAATAGACAGCTTGCTTGGCTCCTGATGATTGCATTATTACCTTTCTGGTCTCACAGATATTCCAACCCTGCGGTTCTTCTACAACATCGGCTACGACGTATGTTATTCTTATGTTTTTCTTTTAGATGCGAGAACTTTATTTTGCTGTACTTGTACATATTCATTGCTGTGGCTGTGGCCCGACTTGAAACTAAGTGCCATATTGCTTAGGTACACCTGACTGTGGCACAAAATACATTTGGGAAAGGGGGGGGGGGCAGAAGAAGAGAAAGTGAAGCGCCGAACTGCCAACTGTTTAATGACAGTGAGAAACGCACAAGAAGAAATAAAGCATTTCCGCGCATGCGTGAACAGCCAACACATGGCGTGCACTGACATTGTCAAGGCAATATATTATCGAGGAAGTGTATTTCTGTTAAATACAAAGTTATAGATGTGTCACTGACACATTCAGGTCCTTTCTTTTTATAACGAATGCTTTTAACAACTTTCTAGCCGTTTGTTTGCTGCTTTTGCCGAAAATCTGCACTTGTGCTGAGAGTAAGCTTTAAAAAGATGTTCATAGGGTTGTAGGAAGTTTTAAATTTGCTTGCATGCATGGATAGAACTACATGTTTGCCCACTGGTTGGGTAGGTGTCAAAAGACATGTTTGCACACTCCCAATATACTTATGTGAATGTAATTGATATCCTCACAAGTGCCGCCTTGTCCGAAAGTCTTGGAAAACTGGAAGCATGTGCAACCTATGAAAGCTTGTGGAAATGTTTATGGAAGTTGCCTATGTTTTCTTCCCACCTATTTTTTCCTCTTTCTATTTGCAGTATTTTCGGACATATGGCACTGCTCTGCAACCATGTGTGTTCCCGTCAGTACAAGGCTACAATGGGAACTTCAGCCTCACAATTCTGCCATATGTGACTGACACCAGCATAGTCATGCCCGATGTCAGGTGCAGTGTGTCAGAGACGGCAGCTACCACAAACAATTTCAGTGAAGGTGTGAATGGTATTCCTCCTCGATAGTACCTCACATACTATGCTTTGTGTAGTGCTTTTAAATAGCATAATAATTGGTGCGTTTAAGTGTGTCCCAGAATTATGATGTGATGTAATGAAAGGTCCCATAATGGCAGGCTCTGGAAATTGACCATCTGGTTTTATTTAACGTGCACTAAAATCCAAGTGCACGGGCTTCAAACATTTTGCATCCCATTGAAATGTGGCCGCCATAACTGAAATTCTGGGACATTCAGGTCAGCATTAGATCACCATTACCACTAAACCACTCTGGTTGGAGAGTGTTTATAAACTCCTGCAGCGCCTTTCTAAGTAATTCTTGAATGGTTTCATTGAATGAGTTCGTTGCAGAACACATTGACTGCGGCAAAAGTTTTTAGAATCGGTCATGTACGAGTGGACTTAGACATGTTGTCGTGCTCTGTAATTGTTTTCTCTTGTCTCGACAAGCATGCTGAAAACTATGCAGGAGCAAATGGCACGAGGCTATGCTACGTGTGCGTCATGACCTTGAACACTTTCTTTTTTTAACACCTCTCAAGAAAATTTTCAATAGCACAGGAATAAGCACAGATGCACAAAAAGAGAGCTGACATAGACAAGCATTGAACTACTAACTCACCCTAACACTCACGTTAGTCTGTTTAACACCCAGCTTATTTTCAGTGATTGCGAGCATAGACGCGTAGTGGCCTTATGTGGTGGCCTTGGTAACTACGCAGCTCACGACGCTCAAGTCAGCCTATGGCCGTGAACCTTTAGGTATATGGTGCTGTCATATGGGCGTACTATGGCATCAGTTGTTAAAAGAAGAAGGAAGAAATAAGAGCTGACTTAGAGAACCAGTTGTAAATTTCAGGTCACATGCAGTGCTATAGTGTTTGGCCAGCACGTTCTCAGGAGGCTCTACTATCCAACGGCAGCATTTTCTGACCATGGTGAAAAGCGTTGCAGGGCCCCTTTAAAAAATATCTCGCACAGCTATTGTAGTATGTGTACAAAATGCCAGTAGTGGCTTGTGACCATATGCAGTTTACTGTATAATGTAACTTTTTTTAAAGGAATATTAGAATTTCTTGCTTTTTAATAAGCACTATTAATAGCAGATTCATAGATTTTGCTTGGCTCAGTTCATTGTGTTTTTACATCTAGGTGGTGCTCTGTCCATAATGAACGACGCCCTCCCTTAGCATTAGACATGTGCTAATGTGAGTGTTTTGCTCTGTACTAAAGCTTTTTGTATCTGAAGTACATTCATGTGTTTTTGGGATACTGTAAAGCCTCTCCCACCTTTCTCTTGCTTTCTTTAGACATCATTGCCAAAGGTAGAAAACCTAAAATTTCTTAGGCTACGTTCCACTGTAGTTATCTTTCTGGTAGAAGCCTTATTATGTCGTATACAAATGGTGTTGTACCGTGAACTCCCTTTAAGACGAGCACTGTTAAGATGTATTCTTGCGTAAGACAAACAACACAGAAGTTTTTGTTTGGTTTCCCATAGACTCAGTGCAAAAAAGAAATTTACTTGAGGTGAACTGCATAACAGGCCTCTTCTGTTAATACGAACTCCAACAGCGACCGACTACGACAGATCTTTTTGTGCAACAAACATTGTAGTCTTGGTGGGGGCATTAAGGTAAATAAGAGAAGGGGGAAAAAACTTCATGGCAGAATTACTCAAAGCAAATCGAAAGAAATTGCAACATGGAAGGGAGATAAGTGGGAAAAAAAAGGTCAGCACATTAAGCTGGTATCTCCCCCTGCAAATGGAGAAAAAGTCAGCTTTATCAGCAAAGAAAGCAACGAAAATTTCCCAACAGGTGTACAGTAGAGAACAGAACAACACAAGGACTTGGTTAGAGGAGAAAAATACAAGGGAAGGGGGCAAAAAAAAAAAAAAAAAGAACGAAAGTTGAAACTGGAACAGAGATAGTCTGTACATTATAATCACATGAAACGTAAACCTTATTTGTGGCGTTAGCGCTCCCATAACAGGAGTCAGGCGCATTGTTATCGCTGTCTTACATTGGCACCTGAGCACATGTTGTGGTCAGTTTGCATTGTTTTGCACAGGGGCTGTGCGCATTGTATCTGTTCGCATTTAATTGCAGCAGCTTGTGATGCACCATTTTTATTATGAAAATGCGCGAGGAAGGAAGGTAATTCGCATTCTAAATATAGCTGTGTTGGTATTTTTTTGCTTGCCCCAGGCTTGTGATAGCGAGTAGTATAAAGGAAGATGTTCAGCTGCATATCGTTCAGGAAAAGTTACTGCAGGCTGAAAATAAGAAAATATCCGAACCTCAAAGAAAAACTTTCAGGCTTTCATAAGCAACTTGGCATATATGGCTTTGTCAAAGTAGCACCATGCAACGGAGGCGCATCCGAAAGTGGCAGCAAATCTAGAAGGTGAACAGCTAGAAGAATAAATTTTTCATTTTTTGAAGAAAAATTGTGCTCCTATTTCCCTTTTTATCTTTCCAATCGTCAAAATAGGGTCATGCTACAGTTTTATTGTTAAAATGTGGAAGCAATTTATTCATGAGCATATTTATTATGAACTTATGAAATCGACTACTAGTTACATTAGTCTGAATATTCTACTTGAGAGTGCAGTTTTTATCAGACCGAACCAAATAGATGTTTTTTCTTGTTCCTTTCCTCCCCATTATAAGTATGCTTCATTCAGTGTTTTCAAGCAACATATTTAGGCGTACTTAGCATGTTGGCACTCGGTTTTTGGGGTCACTTCTGATAAGATGAACTCCTTATAAGATGAAAAAAATGATCGTGATTCCTTCAAGTTCGTCTTAAAGAGAGTCGACTGTATTTGTAAGCAACGCTTTGTATATTCTGTGACAACTGTAATAGAGCTGTTACTGTTGTTTTGTGAACTGTATAATTTATTGACCCTATGTTTATTCACTTATTGATAAATGAACTCTTGGAGATATATCAAGTGTATGTTCTGACACTAATGGCTAGTGTCTAAGGCTTCACAGAATTGGCATAAAAAGAGTGCTAAGGCGTTGTGATTTGAATGTGTTTTTGCAGATGACAACTCCCCCTCGGCCTCTTCACCTGGCTTTGGTACTGTTGGTACTGTTGAAAATTCACCACCATCCCACAACTATGAAATGGCATCACCAGTCGTCATGCAGCCTCAGAATTGACGGCACTGTGACAATATTTGATAGGTCAGGAGTGTTGTAGGAGTGTTGCACAGGAGTGTTGTACGTGCACAAGTTCTCGGTTACTCTCATCTTAGTCGTCTGCAAAATTATCTTTTTCAGCAACATAACTCATGTGATTTTTCTGTACCTGTGATAAGGAGCACTGCCACTCTTAGGTGATTGCAGCCATTTGTGTGCACAATGCCTTCAGTATTGATTGCATCACCAATACTTTGCCTTCGTTCAGTATGATTATACATGTCTGCAGTTTCTCCAGCTGTGGTATTTTTCTTGATGTGCTGATTACCTTTCTCTGAACACACGAAGGCAGTTTACGTTGAGTGAATTGTCTTCTGCCTGATGGAAACAGTGCCAACTAGTGTTAACTGAGAATAATGGCATGGTATCTACTTTTAAAATGTTTGCAATATTTCTCATCTGTTGTTTGCTGCCTTGTCCGGGAAACTCAATGTAGTGAACATTATTATTAGTAGAGTCATTACTTGCAATAATACTGTGATAAGTTGCACATTCATCACACTTTGGCATGGCCTATTAATGAAACCTAGTCAGACCTATGCAACCTTAGCACGCTGCAATATGGTTGCATTCTAGCATTGCTCATTTTAGGACATTGTTGTAGCCTTACTCTAGTCGCTTGTGCTGCAAGTGCAGTACTCATGGTGTCCTTTGAAATGCAGCATCATACTAAAGGCTATTTTTTTCTGCTGCTATTCTTGTAGTCAAAAGTGTTTTAATTATTACAAGCGTTGTTGTGACATTTGTATTGCTCATTTTGTGTTCATGTTACAAAGTATGGCCTCTTACCCTACATCCAATGTTCCTACATTTTTTGGTGTTCACTGTCTTTCAATTTGTTTTCTTCCAGTGGGCAGATCACTCACTTATCTTGATGGCATTGTTGTATTACTGTGTCTACCAAGGCAGATGTTGAAGCAGGTGTTTTTGTTTAAGAACAGCAGAGCCACAGCTGTAGGGAAAAAAGATTAAGTGTAATGTCTTATGTATCTTTGTTTCTGCCATGCTGTGTTTATGATTGCATTCATGGTGTCATGCACCTGGCTTTGTTTCTTCTCCTATTGGTTAGCTGCAAAGTGCTCGCTCACGTTTTAGTAAGGAATAGTTTTTGTTAAAACATAATTTTGTTACCTTCAGAAGACGAAGTTGTAATGTTGCTGTTCCTTTTTTCTCATAGAAGTGTTTTGGGCTCTACTCAGTTTTCTTTTTTAACCTAGAAGATACCCAAAGTAGCTTTGAGTTACATGCAGATCCTGTTCTAAAGTTGAAGAAAAGGGGCCTGTTTATTTTTTAACATATGCCATTGGTGCATTAATTGGCACCTGTCATTTTTTTCTGCAGTTGAAACATGTTCGCTTTTTCTTCTTGTCTCAAAAACTGAGGCTTGTGTCTCTAACCACTGTTATTTTTGGTTTAAGCTTCCTTTGTTGTCTCTAAAAGACATTGAGGTGCTTCTATCTCACACCCACTCATTTTCATACTTAAATTTGATTCAATTCTATATAAATTTCCATGCTACCAGGGTGGAATTGAGACATTTTTTATGTGATAAAGAAAAAAAAAAGCAGTGTGACTCTGTACCATTGAACACTATTTCTTGCTAGCCACAGATTCTTATGAGCACTTCATGCTTATTTTTTTTTTTGAACGTGTTCCTTAAATAAACAAGATGAACCACACGACCTTTCAATCAGATCTGTGCATGCCTGTTGCACAATACTCATGTAACTGCATTTTAAGTTCTTCTAGGAGTGTCCCAATAGGAAATTTTCCCAAGAAAGTATTTTTGCGGTAACTGTATTTCAGAGTATTTTGTACTTTGTACTTAAATTACTTGAATGTGAAGAATCCAATTCATCAGCAACATAGCACAAGCTCAACTTACCTGTCCACTAAAGGCGAAATTCCGCTGTTCAAGTAACATGAGCAAGCTTAAGGCTGTAGGCACTCAAGCTCACTTGGGCCTTGCTTACATCCTGCTCAAATGGTGGACCTTGACAGTGTGACATTTTGTGACTCATATGCCCGCTCACAAAAGTAGTTAGATTCTTCACCATGCAGGAAAGACAAAATATATACAGTGAAACAACAAAAAAAGTTCTCTGCAGCAGCTTCTTTCCCCTTCGTGGATAGCATGCATGCTTGATAAAGATAGTTTTTTTTTCTCAAGTGGCCAGTAAACAACCCCAAGGTCAAAAAATTTTAATGAGAAATATACGTACTTTTGCTATGTGAACATGCTGCCGCAAGAACTTTGCGAATACTTGCTATATTAAGGAAATTACAGGGTTTAGAACATCAGCCTCAGCTGGTTTCAAATTATCGCGTGGCCTTGCCATCCTTCACCGCCACAGGGAGGGGGAGGTGTAGCTCGTCACCGTGACTCCGCCCATTTGGGCAACGTGACACGACACGTCATCTGCGCACAGCCAACGACTGAACAAGCCTTCCCGCACATGAGCACATGTCATAGCCGCTTGGATGCAAAGTGCGGTGTCAAGAGAACCCTTTCTCTAGTAATAAATTAGCAAGACGCCTCTTCGTTATGGCAGTGCTGCTTCTCCCAGAAGTCTCGGGTTCTACAAAACAGCAGAGGGCAGGACGGGAAATGAAAATGATAGTGCACGAGACTACAAAACCACCTAAACATCGTGCAATGTTAGCAAAGTAGACATGCTTCATGTTGGCTACCCTGTGCTGCCAAGCAAAATTATTGCTTAGTGTACCCTGAAATTCCCTAGTCAATTTAAAGGGCAAGGACACATGAAACGCTCGACGGCGTGTCTTTTTAAAGATTTTGTGACGGCCTCGAAAGTGTATGTTGCTGAGTTACCGAGATTGGCTACGCTACCAGCAAGCTTTGTGTACGCGGTTCTCAGCATTTTACCCAACGTTTGTAGATACTTTTTCAGTTTCTGTACTCCTCCTTTCAAGGCAGGTGGGATTTCATCCAAGGGAGTGTGAGGGCGCTGCAGTCTAAGCTTGCGCCAACATTGGCTTCAGCCACGTGCTTTTGGTGTGCTTATGGTGCTAGGGCGTTAGTCACCTTCGAGTTTGGACCCGATGCCCCGCCGCAGTGGTCTAGTGGCTAAGGTACTCGGCTGCTGACCCGCAGGTCACGGGATCGAATTCCGGCTGCAGCGGCTGCATTTCCGATAGAGGCGGAAATGTTGTAGGCCCGTGTGCTCAGATTTGGGTGCACGTGAAAGCACCCCAGGTGGTCCAAATTTCCGGAGCCCTCCACTACGGCAACTCTCATAATCATATGGTGGTTTTGGGACGTTAAACCCCACATATCAATGAGTTCGAACATGTTCTACTAGGGTATGAACATTTTAAGTGGATACTGTAAAGTGTCAGCAAGGATTCTCGTCATGCCGATGTGCAGCGCGCCAGGCTGTCGTTCGAGGTATGCATCAGCAGCGGCGGCAAGCCTTGCACTGCGACATATCTTCAGGCCCCCAAAGGACCTTGACTAACTGAAGGCATGGCAAAACGCGATTCACAGAAGAACTTTAAGGTTACGTCAGAAACGCAAGCCTGAGACATTCTTTTTGAGCCTGCAGGCATCGTAAGTTGCCAGGAGCACTCCGTGAACATCGGGCTGTAACGATACGAGAAGGCTGATGCACACTGAGGGAGCACACTGTGCCTCGAATTTTTCCAAACATACCCGAGCACCTCTCGAAACCAACTGTGTCAAAGTCGGCAAGAAAACAACCAAAAGTGAGGACAGTAGTCCTTGCCCAAGTTGCTTCCTGCCAAAGTGACGAAGATTTATGTGATGAAACTCACGCATGTGATGACATAGATGTCGATCATTGTACCGATGATAGCTCGTTAGAAACAGTGCCCGGGTTCGCTGTTGTGCAGGGTAGCCCCATATTTGATTCCTGTAATGTAAATGCTTCTACCTTCCAGGTCATTTTTTACAAGCTCGAAGAATCTGGGGGCACTGTGAACATAGAAAAGGCTGTTGTGATCCGGCAAGACTTGACAGTTGAAGTTGGTTCAACAGAAGTGCTTGTCCCGCCTTGCAGCTACGTCACGAAAGACGAAAACGCTCGGACGAGGCTAACAAGCTTGAAGAATATAACAATGTTCCTTTGCTACATGGACAAGCTCAAGATTTGTTCTGAGTGTAAATCTGAGCTGTTTGCAGGTATTTCCTCGTCAACGGCAGCCGTCAAAAGCCAGGGTGTATGGCGAAACAAGAAATGCATGGTGCTATAAGGTGAACACGAAAGAACGAAAAAAAATTCTGGTGATAGAGTGAAGCATTGCCCCCCAAAAAAGTGCGAAACGGAAGCCAGAGTATGAACTTCAATACCTGAAGAAAAAAGCCACCAGGGTCACGGTGTTTCGCGAAAGAGCCAAAAGGGAAGTGTCTGCATTGAGATATTGTCTGTCAAAAGTTTCACTGAGTAAATTTGAAAAAGCAGTAGAAAGTATTCCGCTAGCACAGCAACTAGCCTTTGGGCAACAGTGAAAGCAGCAAAGGCGAAATCACCATGAGAAAGGTGTTATGAACAGGAATGGCTTATGACTTGCCTTCAGTTAAGAATTTCAAGCCCACGAGCTTACAGACTGATGTCAAAGACGAAGCTCACGCCACTTCCAACCACTACAAGGCTGAAACGAATAGTCAAAGGAATGTCCTGTGAATTGGGTTTCAACAATATGTTTCTTGAAAGTATTGGGGCCTTTATGAAGAACCGAACAGGAGTACATTGCTACGGCCAACTGATACTGGACGAAATGAAGGTGTGAGAGGTTGTCGTGTTCAACAAGAGTAGCTACAAGGTTGATAGCTTCATTGATTATGGAGATGGCCAAGACTCAGAAACAACAGTTGACTGCGTTTTGGTACTCATGTTCGTGCCTTTATTTCGCTCCTGGGTGCAACCAATTGCTAGTTTTGCTACGAGGCATGCAGCTGCTGGAAGAGTACAGTTAAACCCCTTTATAAGAGGCATGCTCCAGGCAGCGATTCTTGTCTTTTATTCAAGATGTCGCTTATAAGCAGGGTACCTCGCATGCATTTTCCTATCCCCTGTATTTTACTGTATGCATACTGGTGTCTCTTATACCCATTTGTCTCTTATATCAGTATAAAGGGGTTCGACTGTACTAGCAAGGCTTGTTTTAGAAGCTATTTTGCAATTATACAAGCACAATCCAATTGTTGCAGTTATCAGTGATGGTGTCAATCCTAACAATGCCATCATGTGGTCTAGTTTTGGCATCAAAGGCAAGCTTCATGCATCAAAGCACAAAGTCGACCATCCTTGTGTACCTGATCAGCAGCTTTGCTTCCTGTGCAATGTACCTCACATCATCAAATGACCTGTTTGATGCCTTGAATAAGAAGTTTTCCCAGCTTGGAATAACAAGTTCATTTAAGGAAATTGTGGTAAAAAAGATACATTACAGCATGTTACAGACGGTATAAATAATACTTCATATCTGTTTCATTGTTATGAAATTGATTTTCCCTGTGGCTTATTTTGTAGGTCATCCTAGAAAATAAGCCACAAGTAGGCCGAAATGTGACTGAGGAAAACCATATTGCCAACGGAATAGTGATGCTTGCATCGCAAGTTACAATGGAGTTTCTTCAAGCTACGCTTGCATCGGTACGGGACCTCGCGACGGATCTTCTTTCTAAAGGTGCACGCTATTTAGAAGTAAGCAGTTGATTGTTCTTATTTATCATATTGCCACAAGGCAGTAGTGGGATTGGGGCATAAAGCGGTAGAGGGTCCCTGGCTAAAAGGGAAGACTACGAAGTGGATAGAGACTGGTTCCAGCCCGCCAGTGCGCCAGGCATTGTGATCGCGTGTAATCGTTGTAAATATCTGTAAATATACGTTTTCTTGTAAGATTATTAATATTTGTGAACTTTTTTCTCGGATGCTTTTTGGTGTAACAAGAGGTTGTGGAGGTGATGAAGGCCGCCCTACCTTAATCGGCTTTTCACACATATATAGGCTTCTCAGCCTGTATACACCAATTAGAACTTGTCACTGGGAACGTGAGTGATGAGGAGACTTTCGTGCTTGTGACTGTCACAGACGGCATGAAAAGGGGAAGAAAGGACACACTGTCATCCCATAAAAGACTCCAGAAGGCTGTTAGAGCGAAGTTAGCAGTGATATGTGCTACTGCACAGAATGAAACACTGACAGCATCTGATCATGGTTATTTCACACCAGCAGCACAAGACTGTTATTTACTACTTGTGCGGCTACCTTATGTATTCTTACCTCAAGCGTGAGAGGTGTTCCGACTGTATACATATAGTATCCAGTCTGAAAATGCTGAGTGCCTAGAGGCATTTCTCACTTTGGAGAGGGAATTTGAGCTTGGCAGCCTCAAATTGCCATCATGGGAGCTTTTCTGTAAGTTTCAAGAACTTGAAGCCAAAATTTCACATGAGCTGCAAAATAACCGGCTCTGTGCAAACACCTTCCGGAGCCTCCTCGACGCCCTTGATGAGTGTAACATTGCTATCATCGGCTGTTCTACTCACAAGAACACCACTACTGCAGAGCTTCTGCACTCCTACATAGTGCTAAGAATACATTTTGCCTCCAGAGATAATTGCAAAAACCTCGGCTCTTCAAAAAAAGTCTCACCTGCTAGTAAAAAAAAGTGAAGCTGATGTTAAAAAGGCATGCAGTATAGTTTCATCACCTTAGCCGACGTAAATATGTCCCCGCAAATGTAGTTGCTGCATTCACTTTCATGAGATCCAACAGAAATTACAAATCATTTTCTTGATTCCTTCTTGTTCTCGATTTTCAAAACTTTGCAGCATATTTTGGTCGTGAAATGTGTGTTCTGGTAAAGTTAGAATATGATTGGGCATTATGGAATACTGGGGCGATTTCTATGTGCATTGGTCAAAAACAAGTGCCAGTTACAACGGGACGCGGAATGAAGGAAGGCAAGCACGATGTGCAGTTCTTGCTTCTGCCTCTCTCTCTTTTTGTGCGTGTATGCTGTTTGCTTTGGGTTATAATGCTGAGATACAACGAAAAAGCACTTTTTCGCTAAAGCCAGATTAAATGTGAGCGAAGTTACACTTGTGCTTTCAAGCGATGTGGTAGACTCCTGCCGGCGCCTTTCAAAGTGTGGTCATTCTTTGAAAGGGTCGACGCCGCCTCGCCACGCACACCCGTTATGTTTTGGCCATGCCGCGCTTGTTTAAACGTCTACGCGGCGCTTGCTGCCTTGTCGGCCTTCTGATTCGTCGCAAGTCTCGCAAAATTACTGCATGCTGCGTGCTACACAGGGCACGAAACATTCTAGAAATGGATGGAAGGTGTTTTCTTTCCCAGGGGATCCTAAAAGAAAACTTTGACAGTGAGAATAAAGAATGACAAATGGCAGCCAACAAATGCCTCTCGTGTGTGGAGCGTGAATATTGCAAGCTTTGTTGCTGTTTCCAATCACCTTTCCTCTCCTAGGTCAGGTACTTTGGGAACAATTTTCGAAACTGCGTGTATATTACTAGTAACGCAGTCACAGATAAGAGTATTATAAGTTATGTGCATAGTTTTGACTTTGTTTTTCACTTTGTGTTTGTGCACATACTTGTTGCACCTTAACACAATCGAAAGGTTGAGCGAACTGGTAGTGCCAAGTGGTTTCATGGCGTTTGAACCATTCTCATAAACTTGGTGTTCTTTCCGGAAGTAGTACTTTTGCTTTCCTGAACATCTTTTGTTTTGTTTTATGGTCACATCTAAAATTAACTGCAACAATTCACTCCGAGTTGCGTTTTTTTTGCAGAGCAAGAACTACAAATAGAAAATTCAGTGTTCATGCTCGCATTGCTCCCGATAGTACGTTTTGACTGCATGCATCGGCCCGCGATAACTCGCATGTCATAAACGTCCCCTCAGTAATATATATACACTGACTCAATAATATGCACTAATATACGCAGGTTCCTTTCTCATTTCAATTGTAGAGATACATGGAAGTGCGTTCAGACATGTGTTGTATTTAGGCAATCATTGCAGTCAAAAGCGGCAACATTTTTTATTAGATGCTTTTTTCATATGATCCCCACGGCACCAACGAGGAGAGAGTGACAGAACAGCCAGTGCACTGAACATACAGACTTTTCCAAACCGAGTGTTGTGTCAATAATAGGCTAATAAATTGCAAAGCTTCGCTAAAGATACAATCGTGTTATAATCTTTATCTGCATTATTGTGAATACAGCTGCGCACTACCTCTCAGTGATATGACAACAAAATCTAAATTCAAAGATAGGGTGGCGCGTGAATTCGAAGAAACCTATGTTATCAACAGAGCAGATGCTGCATGTGTTGTGAAACTATGTCACATTACTTGCCACTGAGTTAGCTTTCCGGGAAGCGCACCATCTATATCATCACGTGTTCATCTAACCACTTATATGTTTGTTGTTGCAATAAATTCTGAAGCGATATTTTGCGTTGTGCTCTGTATACTTTCCTTTGGGCTATTTCCTTCTTGTTGCCCTTTCTCTGTTCTTTTCTCTCTCTCTCTCTCCAGGGAATTAGCACACGCACTCCATTTTAGTGGAACAGCTGGAGGTGTTAACATGCAGTGGGGCTTCTCTTATATCTGTGGTGTATACGCTCCCTAGGAAATGCGAACACCCTAGGGAGAACAACCGTAACCATAAACAGCTCCGCTGTTAAAAGGTTCTGGACATGTCTGGTTAAATGAACAAGCTGCTGTCATGGGCTCTTGAATTTATGTATGACGTGTATGAAAACCTTTCTGCAGCCTTTATTGGTGCCAGCATGGCATGCATACACACTTAACCCAGAGCGAGCACTCGTACCATAAATGATACCATTTTGAAATTGACAGCTAGCAATACAACCGAGTTTGAGCTCTCAAATTTACTGTTCAGTGGCTCCTTGCCATATCAAATGTGTGAAAAAAATACATGTGCACCAGCTACAAGTGTGTAGCTTGACTGGTATTGTTGTCACACAGTCACTTTTATGACTGCATGACATGACTTTTATGATTAAAAATGATGTGTTGACAGTGCTTTTAGAGCATTTTCGCATGTTTGTTTTTTATGAGTGCTGAATAACCAACAAAATACTACATATCAAGCTTATACTATGAATGACACAAATTTGGCACTTTCGGTTTCATTGGAGATGGGTGGCCGAAAATTTTGCTTGTATTTTTGGAAAGAAGCAGCGTAGACGGAAGGTTTATGCATCAAAATGGCGAGCAATAAATTGGGCATTTAATATAACCAAGAACTGTAAAACGTCATTTTGAGAAAAAATCTGCGTTTTCAACTTAGCCTTATACCTTAACTTGCAAGTGTACATCTACCTCAACATGGCAACTTTCCAGAATGCATATCAAAATGTCTAAAGCTTTTAATATATATACCCACATGATACAGCAGCAGCTGAAGAGCAAGGATTCTTGAAGTCACCCTGCAATAGCCATAAGCCTGACACTTATGAAAGCCTTGTCTCTAAATCTATCTAACAGGCACAGAACAGGCAAGGCATGCATTTAGAAATAGCACAGCTTGCATGTTAAGTTGAGATTAATAAATAGGCACCCTCATTCATTGCAACGAATCAGCGATTTCTTCGTCTGCGATGCTTTTGTGTTGGTGTACCAGAAGGCCCTGGTGCTCCAACAATAATTGTACCCTCTTGCATTTCTTGTTGCACCTCAGTTGAGCTTGAACTGATCTTTTCCTTTGCATCAAGGTAGAACATCAAATCCCGCATCTGCTCCTGTAAATCCTGGATTTCTTTGTCCTTGTTATCTTGAAGCTCCTGCAATTTAGTTTCAACATCTTTGAGTCTTGACTGCCACACGACCTGGTTCTCCCGTAGGCACTTGTTCATTTCTTTCTCTTCCTGAAGCTCGCCTTTTGCTTTGCTCAGCTGCTGTGCCAACTGCTCAGACTTGCGACGCATCGCTTCTCGGTCTTTGGTGACCTGAAAAACAAAATTATGTGTTCACGAAAGACAGAAGCAGTGGTGGTCACTGAAAACAATGACTTTTATGCTAAATACTTGTTAACAAATTTACTGCTTCATTAGACATCCAGTATGTGCATTAAATATAGTCTGATTACTACAGCACTCTTAATTATGGAAAAGAGTGCCTATGCACATAAGTTTCAAGAGGGTCACTGCTGATTGTGTAATGTCCCAATTCTCTGAACCTTTGAGAAATAATAAAAAAATATATAAATTACAATTTATAACTGTAATGTAAAATTCAATAAATCAAGAAATGATTTCATGATATTGTAAATTGTACTTAATAATACATGTAATGTATATAACACTGATTAATTATACACAGCTTCAAAATATAAGGTGGATATGAAAGCAGGATGTGTGAATTTTCTATAATCATTATAACATACAAGTTTTATGCATTTCAAGCTTCAAAATATAAGGTGGATATGAAAGCAGGATGTGTGAATTTTCTATAATCATTATAACATACAAGTTTTATGCATTTCGAGAAATAATAAATTTTCAGATTTTACATCCCAAGATAACCCCCTTGGGGTATGACGATGCAATCATATATCTTCCAATTCTGGTATATTTGGACTGACTGTCTTCTAGTCTATTTCTCATGCAGTTTCTCTCATTGCTGTCAGGGTGGTGGCCTAAATTTTTTTTTATATATATACCGTGCTTCTGCGTTATACATAGTGGAAACATGTCCAAGTGTCACCAGCAGCATTTAGGGTGCTATCCGAGCCTAGTGCTTGCAACAAGCATCTCTTTACTGTCAAAAAAAAAAAGACAATGCTACGGCTATTCCATTTCTCAAAACGCAATCATAAATTCATTAGATATAACATTCTCGACTGCTAGTACATATAAAACTTTTTTCACTGTTCCATTTTATAATTAGACTACGCTCATCTACCATGCATGCCACCATTTTCAAAGAGAATCTTCGTTGCATTTCTCGCCATGGATGTGGGAATGTGAACATTTAGCAGAAGGCTGGTCAGGTGTAAGTGCATCACCGGTTGGATAGGCAACTTAAGTTCACAAAAATTGATCATATTTGTTCTTAGAGTAAATGAATGGTTATGTGTATATATGCAACCTTAAAAGAAGTTAGTGGGGCAGCATAGTTGAGGTGTTTCCAAAGATGTAAAATTTGACAAGTGATGTTCATCCAAGCAAAGATGGATGAACAAAAAAATAAAATTTAGAAACATGCTGCTTTGACAACATCTGTTTGCACTTGTCTTGTTCAAGTGTGCATTTTTCTTGGGTTTTTGATTGGCAGTGCATTGCTTTAATTTTTATTATGTACTTATAAATTAAAGGGTTTGTGGAAAGTGTTGAAAATCTTCCCTTTGTGTTCTCATTAACCTTTCTTTAATATGTTCATGCACTGTACTGAACATAAATTCAGGGTCCTTTTAAGCAAGGCACAATAAGCAAATACACAGTGGTAAAATTATGCAACATGTCTGTAAGTTTGAGAAAAAATTAATAATTAAGGCTGATTTCATTCACAGCACACATGACTTGGTTGTTTTAGTGTACTGAATGGCACATGAACAGCGCCATAAAAGAAACCAGATTAAATTACAATGTGTAGAGCACATGACAGTCAGAAGAATAAGTACTGAGCAGAGTGTATGATCAGCACCTTCTGTTTTGGAACATTTCAACTGTCAACAAGTGTAGGACAGGTCATTTGTTTATAAATTGCTACATGTTACCTGATTATGGCTCTTCATGAGTAAACACTTGCATCGATAGTTTAAAAAAAAATGTTTATGAGTTACTGTCTGGTTAGAGGGCTGCTGAAGCAGAGTTTTATCCAACTTATTTCACTGCGTATTTATGAAACTGCAAAACTTCTGTTTTATGATCTAGTGGCCAAAAAACCCCATAAACCCCAACAACAAAGGTATCAAAATAAAAATGCTGCTGCCAGTTGTCTCGAATCCCTGCTAGAAGGAGAAATCGACGATGAAAAGGCACTGTCGATGTTTCCACACTGTCATAGCAGAAGACTAAGAGACAATCGTGAAAATGCTGGTTATCTTAGCATATATAATGTTCACTTTAGATCTAAGTTATGGTCTTCAGGCAGCCAGTAGTGACTGTTACGTAGGTCTCCTTCCATGCAGTCTTTGATAGCAATACTACAAACAAATGCTTGGCCCAGATAGTATTACTGCATGTCAAACTCCACGACCAAATACTAAGCACATAGCAAGAAATATTCTATTAGCACAAGAAGGCCTCAAATACTCGCATGCACAAACCCGAGGCATGCTAGCAAAAAGGCTGCACCAACCTGCCCAAGCTTTCGCTCCAGATCTTTACGCTCTTCGACAGCAATCTGAGTCTTTTCTTTCAGCTCATTTATCTGCCGATTGTTGTCTTTCTGAAGCATGTCCATGCAGTCTTCAAAGTACCGCCGCTGCTTCTCCAGCTGACTCGTAAGAAGGTATGTATACTCCAGCTGCACAGAGTCAAGCTTCTCATCACTGTCGGCGCGAGAAGTTTCAAGTTCCACTAGCTTCCCATCAGTCTTGTTCTGTACAAGGCGATGGACATAGTTGTCACCAGCATAATCCCAGACACTGTTGTTGCCAAGTTGCATTGCGAAAGTGTGGTCCGTGCGTGCATAATGGTTGTACGCGTGTGCTTCGACATAACGTCCACAGCCTATGTGGCCACAGATGAGACAAATCCAGAGATTGTCCTGCGAGCCGCAACTAAAGCAGCGATTGTCCGGCACCAGTTCCGGCGTCTGGCAGTATCGGCACACTGGGCAGCTCGAGTCGCCCCACTTAGCCAAACAGCCGTCATGAAAAGTGTGGTTGCAGAGGATGGTCAAGATTCCTTCGACGGACTCGTCCATGCGTTCTAGGCACACGGGACACGTTGGGAGCTCGGTGTGCCCTGGCACTGCGTCTCCTTCTCCTTCTTTTACCATCTCCACCTGAGAGACGTACGCCAGGTGACACACCTCCGGTTCGATAGAGTTGAACCGCTCACCATTGAAGCTCTGGTAAAAGTCGTCGGCCCACTTTTGCTCACGGAATTTGAGCAGCACCATGTAGAGATTTGGTTTAGAATCGCGGATGACGCGAATATTTTCGACGTGCGCACTGACGGGTGCGATAAACTGCAACAAGTCGTGAAGAGTCATTAGTGCAGGAACAGCCAACATACACAGCATTTCACTGCGCTCAGCCTCACCCAACGGGGTCTGTTGGTTCTCTTTGAAAAGGTGCAGTATACCCTTCGTGACTTCAACATTGTGGTTGCCACTGAAGAAAGGAATCGGGCTGAGTGCGGGTGGCTTGGGCCTCTCTGTAGCGCACCCTGTTACAGAATCCAAGTTGCCTAGAGCATCTTTATACTGTTTGACATCGCCTTCCTTGGCCAACTCTGAACATGCGCGATCGCCCGCCGACGCCTCCTCTCCCTGACATCGTGCGGCTTGCTTGGAGGCCATGTCATCAGGTTCCACAACAACTGTTTCGATCACAATGTCGTGAGGCTTACGGCAACCACGACTCTCCTTCCTGATTTCTTCCAACTTGCTTGAGTGCCACTCTCCTCCTCGGAAAGGTGCTGCAGCGCAGTAGTCGAGCCTTCGAGCTCTCGCAGATACGTAGTTAATGTGAGGTAAAATCGGGAAGTCGCAGGCCACTTCTAACTTGAGAATCACGAGCGACACAGACATACTCCGTTGTTAGACGATTGTTTTAGCATTTCATGCGCTGCTTTCCTCGGATCCAGCAAATGCGGATGAGCGCTCCCTTAGTGAAATAACGAGTGCTGAAGTAAACAACACAGCACTTCGCCGACTTCGTCAGCGCAGACTTGGCCTTGGCTAAATTTTGGCTTCTAGTGACCAGTCGAGAGGATTTCGACGACAGCGACAACAGCGTCTGCCGTGGTAGAGTGCCTAGAATATTTCTCCTAGTGTCGTGAACGGGCCGGCCAAGGGGAAATGGTATGCGATACAGCCGCCAGGTGGCAGTACCGCTCTCTGGCGCGCTGCTTTTTCGGCAAGCTGGGGAGGCAGCAAGCCGGAGCAGACGCTTTGCGTTGAAATTGCAGTGGTGGTTTCATGGCTTAGCACGCGATTGCCTTGTTATCCTGCGTTTTCCATGCAGACTGTAAATAAAGCGTGTGAATTTGAACGAAATGTATGCGAGCTCTCTGCCTTGTTGAGATTTTGTGTCCTCCTGCCGTGCCGCCTCTTCATAGATTGGCCGCTCGCGCTTTACCGATGCTACTTTTTAAATTGCGGTAATTAAGGGGTGGCCAACCGGGGGCTCCCATCGGTACGACTGTTCAACACAAAAAATCATCCGCGACCACCATTCCCCCCCGTAGGCTGCTGTCGCGACTTTGTTGTCATGCGCAGAATCGCAGGCACTGTACAAACCCTCTTCTCGCAACTTTTTATTAATGTATTATGGACACTTACTTTCCCTGCACTCAGTGGCAGGCCTGGACGCACCCACGTACAAGGGTCATTATCTCTTCGATTGGTCCTTCACGCCTCGAAGTAATCAGAAAAATAAGTAATGCCAAAGCAATGACAGTGCGCCAGACGAAACCACTGGAGAACAGGACCCCCTGCGAATGAGTTACCAGCAGTAAGGAAAAACAAACCAATACAAAATGTCAATTTACAATATCAACATTTATTGCAGAAGTCAGTGTCAAGAATTTATTTACATTTTTCACTTTGGCAGCTCCGAACTCCTAACAGATTCACAATGCCAGATTTCTTAATTACAAAAGCCACTGTACCAGGAACTTATTTAAATTTTTTACATGAACAGCACTGAACACCTTACTGACACCGCCGCATTTTCAAGAGCTTTTGCTTCTCTCGCTTAGAGGACAGGCTCTTATTTGTTGCTTTCGTGAAGAAGTGCAGTCTGGTGAGTGCGAAAAACTTAATAATCGCTGTAGTGAGCTTACGACAGTGCTCAATGCAGCCAACTTTTTCAAGTTCATGACCCTGAAAAAAAAGCAAGAAGCTAACCAAGCTTTCGGCATGAAGCTTGTTCCGGCTGAAAAACACAGTGAAAGCATTTTCAAGCTTTGTGATGAGATTTTCAAGAGCGTCTGATGGGTAGAGCAGGCCCCCATGGTTGAACTGATTTGTCAGCGTGGCATTGCAGTTCGATTCTGCTTGCAGAGGCATAATGCAGAGACAAGATGCACAATCAGGGCATGGAAATTTTTTCAGAGATTTGCGCGCAACATAGCCAGCTATATAGAAAATTAGCCGGCTATCGCTCTTTTCTTCTACCATGCCATCATGGTCAAGCAGGGAGGCATGCCTTTCCAGCACTTTTTCAGCATTCGGCAGGTTTCCTTAATCCAGAAGGCTATCAACAAGGGCTGTTACACGAGCTCCCTTTTGTTCGGGCACATCAGAAGGCTCTAAAAAGAGCAGTAACCAGTTCAGGAGGAGAGTTACCTCCTTTTGGGGGTCTGGCGAGGCTGTAAAATGCCATGTTATTGATGACGACCGAAAATTGCTCAGGGGAGGGGTGACCGTTGCTCCCAAAGGCCTGCCGGACGACACCAAACACATTTTCCTTCTTGTCCTGGCTTAGGTTTGCAGTTAGCAAATATGTGTACTTCAGTGTGCTAGTAACGTAGCTGAGGAGTGACAGTGTGCTCTGAATAGTCACCAGGAGCCCTAGAGCAGTACTCTCGCTTAAAAACCCCTCACCGTGCTTGGCAGCATGCTCCTCCCACTCTCGCAGAAATGGGAGAAAGTCTTCCAGAAACTTTGCACTTGCTGAACCACATCTAAGGCCTTTCGAAGGGATTCGTGCAGTCATTATAAAAATCAGTCTTTCCATCGTTTGAATAAACTTCTCCGTAGACTGTGTTATCTTAAACGTCTTAACTAGGTGGTCCTTGAAAAGAAAAATCCCTTTCAAAACTTCCTTACTAAAAAGCTGAAATGCGAGGTTTACCCTCATTTTCTCAAATGCTTTTGGCTGCACGTGTGACTCCGTGATGTGCGGCATCACTTTTAGTGTCAGTGACTTGCTGTCCTTAATCCATGCCTCTCTGACAACATCAACATGGCTGCAAAATGCCGACGGCGGCGTTATGCTGTGAAACGGGTGCGGCGCCTGTGCTGTTTCCTCGCCAGCGGCAGCATCGTCACGGGCCTGGGAAGTCGTGGGTTCATTCGGCGCTTTACGCTTAGCAGGCGGAGCTGTGCAGTCAGCAATATTCCTCTCTTTTCTTTTTCGAGGCACTGGTTTAGTCAGGTAAGCGGGGCCATCCGGGAAAATTGTAGGAACGGCGTCCGGCGTTAGCGATGGTCGTTCACGGTCGAATTCGACGTCCTCGCCGTTGATGACATGCTTGAAAGTTCTTTGGATGTAGCGATCATCAAAATGACGAGAACACACTACACAAGTTTCGTCTAGAACTTTGTCACCTCTTTTGATGTTTCGCGCCCATTCTTGACGACGAACAGGGTCTGCCGGAGCCCTGAACAGAGACACCTTCTCCTTGAAAGACTTGTACCCGCCTTTGCACAAAGGCACATAGCACGTTCTTCCTTTTTTTTCAGGCATAGTCACACTCAATCGCTGCACGAGAATTCACGGCACATATTCGAAACGTAGCGAGAACACGCTTCACCACACAGACAAGTCGCCACCCGACACAACGTTGAAAGGCCCGGCCGGCACGCAAACTGACGCGCCAGTTGCAAGTAGCGCCTCCTAACGCTGAATCCAAATCAATTCCCCAGTCGCCGATGGGGAAGGCGCCTGTTCATGACACTAGGAGAATATTCTAGGCACTCTAGCCGTGGCATAGCCTCCTAGATTTCCACGGAGAAAGGAAAGGTAGATTTCCCTTGCCTGCCGGACTATCAGTGGTCACTTGGGAAGCGGCGCTCGTCGGAACTATGGTGGTGGCGCTACTCAAGTAGGGGTGTCTCCTTCGAAATAGCAGAAAAGGAACACAGGCCCCTGTGGCTAGCATTTTTGGATATCAAGGGAGCGTACGATAGCGTGTTCAAGAGGAATTGTGGGGAATACTGGACACACTAGGCATGGAACATGTAGTCACTAATCTTTTAAAGGGTGTCTATAAAGGTAACAAGGTAGTTATAAAGTGGGAAAAACAGGTATCCAAGCCTGCAGAGGTAAAACGGGGGCTTAGTTAGGGGTGTCCCCTGTCACCCTTATTATTCATGATGTACCTACAATGATTAGAGGCCATATCAGAGGGAAGTTGACTGGGCTTCAAACGTTCTTTAGTCAAACAAGGAAAACTCATTGATCAGGCACTACCAGCATTAATGTGCGCAGATGATATAGTGCTAATGGCCGACAACAAGGAAGATTTGCAGAGATTGATGGACATCTGCGGTAATGAGGGAGATAGGTTAGATTTTAGATTCAGTAAGGAAAAGTCAGCTGTCATAATTTCAAATGATAACGAAGGTAGTGAGCTTAGAATACTGGAGGTCACGCTAAAGATAACAGATAAATACAAATATCTGGGCGTATGGATAAGCAATGGGACCGAGTACCTGAGGGAACACGAAATATACGTGACGACTAAACATAACAGGAATGCAGCAGTGATGAAAAATAGGGCACTGTGGAATTACAATAGGTATGATGTTGTGAGAGAAATATGGAAAGGGGTTATGGTTCCTGGGCTAACGTTCGGCAATGCGGTCTGGTGCATGAGATCAGAAGTTCAAGCAAGATTAGAAATTAAGCAACGTGGAATAGGTAGGCTTGCTTTAGGAGCTCACGGGAATACACCAAATCAGGGAGTACAAGGTGATATGGGATGGGCATCATTTGAGGGCAGGGAAGCTAGCAGCAAGATAAAATTTGAAAAGCGATTGAGAGAAATGGGGGAGGAGCGTTGGGCTAGGAAGGTTTTCAGCTACTTGTACATGAAGAATGTCGATACAAAATGGAGGAAGCGAACCAGGAAATTGACTGGTAAATACTTAGAAAACAGCAGGTGGTCAAACAAAAAACAACTATCGGTTAAGAAGAAAGTGAAGGAAACGGAGACTGACATGTGGAGAATGGGCATGATTAAGAAGTCCGCACTAGAGATCTATCGAACTTTTAAGCAGGAAATTGCCAAGGAAAGGATCTATGATAATACTCGGGATAGTTCTCTACTGTTTGAGGCCAGGACGGGAGTACTGCGAACCAAGACATATCGGGCCAAGTACGAAGGGGTAGACACAGTATGCAGTGCGTGTGGAGAGGAAGAAGAAACTGCCGAACACTTGATAATGTTCTGTAAAGGGCTTCACCCTATAGTTCAGGATGATGGCGCAGAGTTTTTCAAAGCACTGGGGTTTAGAGACCGGGAGGGCAAAATAGACTTTAAGCGAGTGGACTTAACTAGAAGGAGGTTATCTGATTGGTGGCTAAAGTCAACACACGAGTGAAAATTAAACTCTTCACTGCAAAGTACGAATCCTCAAAGTCACTTTAAAAAAAAAAATAAATCTATTTTTTGGTTCATTAAGTATTGCGCCACCAAGCCGCAATACTCAATAGTCTTGGTCGCGAGCACCATCGCGCGGCGCTTGCTCAAAACTGAAGGCAGGCCAACTCCGCTGGGAGCGCGAGCCATTCCCCAGGCATTGTTTAGAGGAGGCGTTGATAGTGTGTGTGTGCGTGTGTGTGTGTGTGTGCCGCGCCGCATACCACCTATCCGCTGTGTCACATCCGCTCCTCAAGCAACAACAAACTCAGCCCCGTTTTCTGGTGTGTTGCATTGCTAAGTATTTTGCGAGGAATTTGAAACTATGCCTTCTGTACTGGACCGATCGCGGCAGAAATGGTATCATCGGCGTCCGCTCTTGAGAACAGCATATTTCACGGACCTGCAGTACGGCAGTTACATCGCTGGAATCTTTTCAATCGTAAGTTGTCAGCCTGCCTTCAATGTTGGGTGTGTTCGGTTCAGTGGTCGATCGTGTCGCGAAATGTTACGTCGTTTGAAAGTTTCATTCCGTGAAAAAGGTACGCTTGTACTGTATCGGAGTTTCTCACCGATGGCGAGTTCGTTGCGATCTACGATTTGATTGGCAGATTTAAATTAGGTCACTTCTTTCGCAGAAGAGCAGATCGTGCGTCTTTTTGTGTATTCATGCGTGCTTTGCGCTACGTGTCGATGAAAACGCTGCAAGAAAATAAGTGAGAGTACTAATGTTGGCTGATTATTTTTGTGGGAAATAATCGGGTTATAAGTAGTATGCGGAAAACAGTCGGCTGGCCCACTTGTGCATCATGGGAGACTTCACAACGCTTTAATATTGCTCGAGATCGAGCAGAATCGTGGTCTGGTGGCCACTGCCTGAAGCTTGCGTAGAGTGGATTGCTCCCTGCGTCGTCTGCTAGCCGCATAAGGCTAGCATGTTCGCGCACGCCATGCGGTTTACGCACGCCAGGCGGTTTGCCTCGCTCTGCTAGCGCAAGTTTAAATGCGTCTACTTAGTTTACGTGCCACTATCTATAGAAGCATTTAGCCTTGCCCGGCTGTATATTGAACACGCGCAGCGAGAGAAGAAGACGAGGTTCTCTTCGGTTCAGTTTGCCAGTGTTCTGGTACAATTAAAGTGAGTTTCCTTATTCGACTGCTGCAGTTTCTGCATTGTGACACTGGTGGAGGTGCTGGGTACTTCCTCTGGGAGAAAAGTTCTTCTTATAGAGAACACCACTACATAAGCAGAATGACGGCAGGCTCCTTGCAAATCTTCTAGGGACGGTTGTTGTCCGGCCATTCAAATATTCAATAAGGGGAAGCAACTTACTGTCTTCTTTCTGCTTGCACGAAATCGTAGTGGTGTCGACGACTCCTACAAACGCCATGCTGTCATCTTCTGTGTCATCGTCGCGCTTTATCGGTTACCTTGATAAGCAATCGGCATCGGCGTGCTGCCGTCCGGACTTATACACGACCGTCATATCAAACTCTTGAAGGCGTAAGCTCCACCGTGCGAGCCGACCAGACGGGTCTTTCAAGTTGGTCAGCCAGCAGAAGGAATGATGGTCGCTGACTACGTGGAAGGAACGACCATAGAGGTACGGACTAAACTTCATAACCGCCCATACGACAGCAAGACACTCTTTTTCCGTTGTGGAGTAGTTGGACTCTGCGCGGAAAAGCGTCCTACTAGCATATGCGATCACATGCTCGGCTGAGTCTTGCCACTGGACGAGTACAGCGCCTAAACCCACGTTGCTGGCATCTGTGTGGACCATAGTAGGAGCATCCTTATCAAAGTGAGCAAACACAGGCGGAGTCTGTAGGTGTTCTCGGAGATCGTCAAATGCCACCTGTTGATCGTCGCCCCATGTGAACGAAACGTCTTCTCTTGTGAGTTGTTTTAACGGCGAGGCTATGTGGGAGAAATTGGCAATAAACCTTCGGTAGTATGCGCATAGGCCAAGGAAACGCCTGACTGCTTTCTTGTCTTTTGGTACCGGAAATTTTCTGACGGCCGCAATCTTATCGGGATCAGGTCGAACACCTTCATGGCTCACCACATGGCCTAAAAATTGGAGCTCCTTGAAACCGAAATGACACTTCTCGGGTTTCAGTGTCAGGCCAGCAGACCTTATTGCCCTGAATACCGATAGCAGCCTGCTCAGGTGTTCCTAGAATGTTTTTGAAAAAACAATGACGTCGTCCAGGTAGACCAGGCATGTCTGCCACTTAAGGCCTGACAGAACGGTATCCATCAGTCTCTGAAATGTTGCGGGGGCTGAGCACAATCTGAATGGCAAGACTTTAAATTCATAAAGCCCGTCAGGCGTTACAAAAGCCGTTTTTTCTCTATCTCGCTCGTCGACCTCAATTTGCCAATACCCACTTTTGAGGTCCATTGACGAAAAGTAGCGTGCATATCTCAGCCTGTCGAGTGAATCATCGATGCGCGGTAATGGGTACACGTCTTTCTTTGTCACACGGTTCAGCTGGCGGTAGTCGACACAAAATCGCAAGCTTCCATCTTTCTTTTTAACCAGCACTACTGGCGACGCCCAAGGACTTCTTGACGGCTGGATGACGTCATCATCGAGCATTTTCTTCACTTGTTCTTGGATTGCTTCACGCTCTTTCGGTGCTACGCGGTATGGATTCTGTCGTATTGGCCTTGCCGTCTCCTCCGTTATTATCCGATGTTTCGTCAGTGGCGTTTGACTGACCCTCGAGGTCGATGAAAAACAGTCTTTGAACTGGTGCAGAAGATCTAATAGACGCTGTCTCTGCGCTGGTGACAAATCCGAGCTTACGTCAATAGGTGGTGGGGCTGACGTGGCTTGCGGCTCGTCCTGTTGTACTACACAGCACTCGCGGATTTCGGTGATCTCGTCGAAGTAGGCAACTGTAGTGCCTTGTGTAATGTGTCGTCGCTCGTTGGTAAAATTCGTCAACAGAACCTCTGCTTCACCGCACACAACATTGACGATACTTCTGGCAATTGCAACACCACGAGAGAGTAGGAGCGTCAATACTTGTTCAGCGATTTCTTCTCCAGTATTCTGCTCGCTTCACATGACTGAAACAAGGCGGCACGATAACGAAGGTACGGTCACATCGTCAATGACTCGCAGGGATTTTCGGTGTAGCACTGCACTTTAATCCGCTGAAAAGGTCAGTACACCGTCCGGAACATTGATGATGGCACCATATTCACGCAAGAAATCCATCCCCAAGATTGCCTGTTTGCAACACTCAGAAGGAATAACAAAAGTGGCGACGAAGGATGCATCCCCTGTCTTCATTCTTGCGGTGCACTTTCCGGTAGGTGTGAGTAGCTGCCCTCCAGCTCCTCTAATCTGCGGTCCTGTCCATTCCATTCTAACCTTCCTGAGCGTGTCTGCCAGACTCTCACTCATTATTGAGAAGTCCACGCCAGTGTCGACCAATGCCATGACGTCATGTCCGTCAATCGTAATTGCAACTTCGGCAGTAACAACCCCATATTTCGTCGATTCATTGAAAATGTGTCTTTCTTCGCTCGGCAGTATTGGGGGATTTTCCGCAGTTCGACGATTCGCAACCTTCCCCCCTGAAGTCGCTGCTTTTAGTTTCCCCGGCGTGGACTAGGAGACCTCCCTCTTGGCATGTCAGTGGTGCTCCGTCTAGAGGATGGAGAATAACGCCCAGGAGAGGGTGAGCGTGACCGAAATCCAGGAAAAACATCCCGCGGGGTCATGACACTCGTGTCGACGTCAGGTGTTCCGTTGAAATGGCGCCGAGGAACAGTGGAAGGAAACCCTTGGTACCCTGCGGTGCGATACGGGCAATACCGAACGATGTGGCCTGCTTCCCCACAGTGAAAGCACAGGGGCCTATGATCAGGGGTACGCCAGATGTCAGTTTTGCGAAGTGGTGGCCACCTCGGTGTCGAAGTTTCTCTGTAGTACCAAGGCGCTGTCGGCGGATGTTGCTGGTGATACTGATGTGGTGTCGGCACGTTCGCTGGCTGTCGGCGGACTACGTCTGCATAGCTTGCCCTGGGAGTGCTCGTGTTCGGCTCAGGAAGCGAGAGCGCTTCCCTGATCTCCTGGGGTACAACTTCCGTTACTGAGGCGATCGCGCAGTCATACGGTTTGGCGACGACCTTCTTGACCTCTTCTTGTACGATTTCTCGTATCAGTTGGCGCAAAGAACCTTCGTTGGGTGTTGTTGCTGTGGTCGTGGCTGCCACGCTGATTGGTGCACTGTGGGTTGGGCGGTCATACTGGCGATAACATAGATGCAGTGCACGTTCGATAGATGTCGCCTCCTTGGAGAATTCCTCCACACTTGTAGGCTGGTACGAAACCAGCGAAGAGCTGCTCCTTAACGCCCCGCATGAGGTGGCTAACCTTTTTGGCTTCGGGCATATTAGGATCTGCTCGACGAAATAGCCGCGCCATGTCCTCAACAAACACCGTAACGGATTCATTTGGTTTCTGAATCCGTGACTCGAGGAGACGCTGTGCGATTTCTCGTCTTTCAGTGCTCGCGAACGTGTCGAGGAACTTCTGCCAGAACTCGTCCCAAGACGACCACACGCGATTTGTGAACCACGTTCGGGCTCTGTCTTGAAGCGGAAAATAAACGTAGGCTAATTTCTGTGTGGTGTTCCACCCGTTAACATTCGCTGTGTGCTCGAATTCCTCGAGCCAGTCATGTGCATCCTCATATGCGTTTCCGTGGAAGTCAACCGGAAGTCGAGGGTTTAAAACATTCACTTGTGTCGTGCTTGGGCTGGACATGTTGGGGCCAGTGCTTCCAGGCGCCGTCACGCTTTCTGGCACAGTCACGCTTTCCGGCAATGGACCAAACTCCGGGCTGAGGCCTAACAGGCGCCGGCTGCTGCGGTGAACGGAGGTGTCGATGCGCGGAAGTCTTTCTGGACTAGATGCGGGGCTGTTGTCTGGCGTCCCGAACATGTACCCAGCGCCTCCACCAGTGTCACCAACGGCTTAACAGAACGCCTCAACAAGACTGTTGCCGACATGTTGAGTATGTACGTTGACGTGGATCACAAGAACTGGGATGACATTCTACCGTACATCACGTTCGCCTATAATACAGCGCAGCAAGAAACTACACGAAGAACGCCGTTCAGTCTCCTTCATGGCCGTGAAGTGATGGCGATGCTTGACGCCATGTTACTGCATGACTGCAATGACATTGATTTGGACGCTGTATCTTTTACCCAACGAGCAGAAGAAGCGAGGCAGCTAGCGCGCGTCCGAATCACGCAGCACCAAATATATGACGCCCAACGTTATAATCTGCGACACCGACATGTCGTCTATCGGGCCGGGGACTGTCTGAAAAATTGCTGAAGAAGTATTTTGGCCTCTACACAGTTTTACAACGCCTGAGCGACGTTAATTACGTGGTCGTTCCTGACAGCCCCTCGACAACTCGCCAGCAAAAACCAGAAATCGTGCACGTTGTGCGAATGAAGCCCTACTTTTCAGACTGATTTACACCATACATCTACTACACCGTCTTTTGTAGAAGAGCATCGGGACGCTGCTCTCTGGAGGGGGGCAAATGCCACATTGAATATGCAGCACCAAGAGAACAACGAAGAACACGCGCAGCGAGAGAAGAAGACAAGGTTCTCTTCCGTTCAGTTTGCCAGTGTTCTGGTACAATTAAAGTGAGTTTCCTGTATTCGACTGCTGCTGTCTCTGCATTGTGACAATATGCTATGCAATAAGACCAGTTCGTGCACGTGCCGAGAGTGCTGTGTATTGTAGTCGTACCCTCCATTCGGCAGGATCATTTCAGTGCACCTGCCGCTTCGTAGCTGAAGCACATCGTAAAGTGCCCTTGGTGTCATCCCTAACATGAGGAGCTTTAGATATCGTTTGAATGCAGTGATTTAGCAACACAGTTATGAACGAAATTTTGCTTGTAAGGCCAGACATTCTTCGCTTGAAAGTATTATACTTTTGACCCATCGAATAAACGAAACCTTTGTTGCATCACTGCAATGCAGGTAATCAATCCAAGAAAGCTGTATTCTGAACTGGTACCTTTTTATACTGTTATTGGAGAAAGAACAATCGTGCTAAAGTGCTGTCTGCCGTGTAGCTTTCCTAAATAAACATATCAACTGTCCTACATTCATTTCATTAAGAGTTAAATAAGAAAAAAGTGAATGCTTATTCGCGGTTATTTCTAGTTCATCGCCCAAAAATATGGGATATTTTTTGTAATATCGAAGACCTGCATGCATGGAGGAAAGAATAAATTCAGCCACACTATAACAGTGCGTAATAGGCAGAACACAAGCTCAATTATTCGAAATAAAAATATAAGAAACGTGACACATTATACGAAAACGTTGACGATCGCCAAGCGCGAACAAAGCTTTTTGATGGCCGATCGCATTTGTTTCACAAGTGATAGTAACGTTCTGCAAGCTTTGTGCATCCATTTGGCAATAGACAACATACATGTTACTAGTAGGCCGCTGTAAACGCATTTTATTCGCCGCAAATTCGTTCACATCGCTTACAAAAAGCAGTACTGCAAACATTTTTATGCGCATCACCGGCCGCCTATCCACACTACTGCAGCGACGGTGCTGCCACCCATAGGTCGATCTCGGTGCAAATAGTGCTTCCTAAAGGGGGAGCATCCCAGTTCATGCCGTTAACACCATTTCTTTCCTTTTTTGGTTTTCACTTAGGTGGAAAGCATCTTCATGATCACGCTGACAGTCTTTGACGTCTACTGTCTTGCGGAGGCATCTCCTGGCTCGACACATTACCGATACTTTGGGTTCAGCTTCTTATTCGTGTACAGTGGCAATCAGCATGGTGAGTTGTGTCATGCAGAATGAAATTTGTAAGTAGTTTATATGCTTAAGGCGGGTAACGCAAAAAGTCGATAAACGCTCATGGTAAGAACACACATGGGAACCTTCGCACATTATTGTTTAGATTGCATGTTTAGTTGAGCCAGTTCATGTTATTTCACCTTCAATCTCGAAACACTTGATGAAAAAGGTATACGCTTGGTCAGAACATGCCAAGAGCTGCTCCATACATATGCAATTATCCGTCAAACTTAATTTCAGTCTTGAATCTTATCCATAACAATGTCAAGTTGAACAGAACAGAAGAATCGACAGCAAGGTTCTGTTTGGTGTTGCAGAAGTTGGTTGCCAGACAGGGGGGGCATTTGCCCCTGCATTTCCAGCTTTCCCGTGTGGTTCCTGTGTAATCCGTTGTGCCTGTGCAGTCCGTTGACATCGGCCATTTTACTTAGTGGCCTCTGTGTGTTGGAAAAACTCTGAGCACCCCTTTTTTTTTGCTGTACGTTTCATTCTACAATTAACAGATCGGAATCGATTGTGCCTTTGAAGTAGGGAATTACATGTTCGGAATGCGCAGCACAGTCACAGCGAAAGCTGAAAGAGCGGCCTTTCAGAGCCTTTCTTAAACACCCTTTATGTAACTGCTACAAACACATCTGCAGTGTACCCACTATGCCAAAAATGATCATATATTTTGTGTAGTAAGGAGGCATTCACTATTCCATCTTTTGTCATTCTTCGAAGTGTAGTACCTGCTATACACTTGCACTGAATTTCGTGCAATGTTTTGATGCTATGGCTTGTGATAATGAAGAATTATGCCTGAAGGTTTTGTAATAGGTTGGAGCATTCGACCACACACTCGTTACGCATTTTGCACTGTGCCTGGTTTTGCCTGGTTATTCCTTTGCTGTTCTAAAACGCGCTGTTACTCAAATTAATGAGATTTTTTTTTCAACATCAAGCCTACCTAAGGCCAATTTGCAGTGTAATTTCAAGCACTGGCATAGCTCTGGGGTCGAATATTGGGTTGGCGCGCATGGGACCCAGGTTCAAATTCTATTGTGTCCTTGGTGTTTTTTATTTACATACTTTTTTTCTATTTCGCACGATAGTGCTTACGGACACCGTTGGCAGACAACTATGGTGCACGTGACCCTTGTGATCTCATAACAGCTTTCGCTGTGAAAGTAGGCAACCCATGAGCAACGACGGATTCACTGGGGAAATGAACGGCGTCACAAAAATCTGCGTGTAGCGGGGGCAGCGGTGTGATACATTGTTTTCATCGAAGTATGGAATCGGGCCTGTGCATGCCGTTTTGTATTCCCGGGGACCCAGGCGACTCAGGCTCATCACGGATGCTAGCAAAGTACTGAAAACTTTGAAGCGGCACGTAGACTACTGGCGCCCTGGTGACACGGGCATGGTAGCAAGATTGTATTATTTCATGATACTGCTGAATCATGAAAGGAAGACTACTACGGAAGAACGTCAAGGAGACAGGAAAAGTTCGGAAGTAGTTTTGCGAAAAATGTCAAGCTCAGATGCCAACAGCTACCACTGTATTAGACAGCTGTTGGCATATAATTTTACGTTATAATTTCATTTTTTGAGATGTTCTGTTGAAACACTGCACCATGTCATTTTGACCTCATTGCGCTATGATTTTCATTGCTGCCAACTTCTTCATTCTGAATTATTTTTCTGATAAGATTATGCTGTAGTTATTTATTATTATTATTATGCAAGGAATTTAGGAGCAATTAATAAATTAAACAAAGTGCTGTTGCCAATTTTGTTATCACAAGACCATGTATTTGGGCCCGGAGTTTCTTGCACCAGCATGGTTTAATGACACATAGCAGTCAAAAATCATAGCATGCATGTTTAAATGCTGTGGTCACTAAAATATTTCATTTGTTGTCTCATGTATTTAGTAAGCAACCCTGCATTATCTCTGAATGAAATTTAAATATGGCATTGCCATAAGTCCCACAAAGTGCTAGCAGCTATAGCGTTAAATGTACTGGGATAATCTTGATTGATCACTTTTTGGGGCACTATTTCTAGCGTGAAATGAAGCTTAAGGCAATGGATGTTTGTTACTTCAAGAGTGGCATTCTCTGATTATTGTAATACACATCTGTGAATAATTCATCAGCTTAATATCTTGGATGTCAGTGTTACTAGCAGTGTGCCAAAGCATTGCTTGGCTTTGTGCCAGGAGTGCTGTCAGTCATATTTTCGAAGTTGCTCTTAACCAGCAAACTGAAGTCTTGTGAATGTGAGCTTTGCCTGATTGTGATCATTTGACACCACTCTGGTGAGATGGTGCACTGCATGTCTCATCTTATCACGTAAAAATGAAAACATCCCCAAAGTGTCTGATAAGGAATATGATATAAGCCTGGATGTCGGACTTACAGTGGTGTGCGTAGAGGTTTCACATATCCAGTAAATTCATTGTCTCTTCCTAATTCTTTATTGATGTAGTGATTGCACGAAATGCCTGTCATCTTTTTATACCAAGTGAGAGTAAATTGTAACTTACTAAGCATACTATACTTGACGTTTGGAACGCTATGTTACATTTCGATGAAAGAACACACCTTTCAGGTAAAGAATGTTTGTTGCAGGCATAAATTATTTTAAGTTTAATCTATTCGTTTGAGAGCATATGCAGTGGCAATATAAATAGATTGTCTCATGCTTTTCGAAACATTTTTTTTTTCAGTTCGCAACCTGCTCATTACTGTCTCTGTGATATCATTTGTGATAAGCATTGCACTCTTAGTCACTTCTGTCATGATGGTCATGGCTCTGAGAAAGGTAAGGCTTCCTGTTAATTATGGCTTCATGACTTTCTTTGTGATCATGACTTTTTTTAGAAAACTTCTTTGTACAGATTGAAAAATTTTTGTGCTTATTTGAGAGTACTTTATAGCTAAGTGTACCTTATCTTAATTCCATATGCTTCTTTCTCTTTTTCTTTTCTTGAAAATCTACGCTTCTTGTTTTGTACGTTTGTGTCATTTTTCATGCAATAAGCATGCAGTTCTATGTTAGAAATATATTGATGCTTAATCCTTCATATTTTCTTTGTATTAAATTAAGCAATCATTCTGAAGCCTTTTTTAATAAAGTACATTGTAAGGAAGGCAATCAGTACGCTCTGAAGCCATGTTACCAACATTATTTTCATGCGTTTATCTCCTTGGAGCCTGAGGGGTACTCTAAGAAAGCAAAAATCTCTTGTGATAGCCCCTTGCAGACTAAAGTATAATGCAGTAGACTCTCATTGAACAGAGCCTGAAGGGCCCAGGAAAATATGTTCCCTTTAACAGGAGGTCTGTTTACTGAGAGATGAACATGGGTGCAGTATACAAGAACGAAACCAATGTTGGCAGAAATACTTGTTCCATTTAAGCAGCAGTTCCATTTAACACATTTCTGTATATTAAGGCCACTGCACTGTGATATTTATTTGCTGATGAATTTGCTCAAGGCAGACAAGTTACTTTCTGCCCTTAATTTGGTATAAAACGGATATTTTGCTGCTCCCAGCCTTACTCCAAAATTTTGGAGTTCCTGCACTGAAAGCATTTTAAATAATGAGCTTGGATGCAGTGATTGCTGAAATTTTTATTAGTTGAAGGTAAAATGGTGTGACTCATAAGTAGCCCATATATATGAAATGAAAATGCACATTGTTGCTTACTCTGCAGTTGCTGTAAAATTTTAGAAAATATTGACATCCCAGCATAAAAGACCTGATATCATTATGGGGCTGCCACAGTGGTCTGGTGGTTAAAGTACTCGAATGCTGACTTGAAGTTTGTTGGATTGGATCCCAACCTTGGTGGTCACATTTTCGATGTAAGTGGAAATGCTGGAGGCCCATGTATTTAGATTTAGGTGCACAGTAAATAACTCAAGAACGTCGAAATTTCTGAAGCCCTCCACTACGGCATCTCTCGTAATCATATTGTGGTTTTGGTTCAGTGAACCCCAAAAGTTATTATTATTGCTGAAGTCGTTATAGAAATGTCATATTGTTGTATTTATGCATTAATATTTGGAACCAGTGACAGCCAAAAGAATGACTTGAATCACACATTTTATCAGGCATGCTGCCAGTAAAAAAAAAAAAAAGGTCTGTTAACTGGCTGAACTGCACAAATGGTGAAAACCTTGGGTGTCATTGCATGCTTTCGTAGTCAAACAAGAGATACATTTGTGATGAAATAATAAAAAAAGAAACTGCCAAAAATAGTGATCCAGAGACTAAGGTGGAATAGTCTGTTGCATGCACTGTGGCCCATAGTTGTTTCACTGTACAATAACAGGTGGGGCGCCCTGTCATCTTGTGTGTGTGGCTCTGTCCCATCTCTTTTCCTGCTGTAGAGAGACACGTTTTTTTGTTGTCGAAAATAAAGCTGCCAGAAATAGCCCCAACATGAGTATGGAAATGCATGAGCTGGAGTCTTTTTCTGCCACTCTTTATTTTTTTTTTTCTATTGCTTTCTGGTATGAATTGGCACACACCACATGTCTCTCATAATCATATGGTGGTCATGGGACATTAAACCCCACTAATTATTATTACATATTATCTAAAAATATTGTAATATTGTTTGTAGCACTAGTCTTATCGTAAGGCAAATACATTTGTAAATGCGTCGTGTTCTGAGCACCTAATAGTACTCCTAAAGGCTACAGAATTATCTTATTGTAGATTTAGTGTTTCAAATGTTATTTTAGAACAGACAATAAATAAAGTTAACAAGATCTTTGTTTTTTGTCTTCCAGGAAAAAGAGGCCAAGTTTCGTCCCTGGTTGTTAATTATGTTCATATTCACTGCATGGAGATTCTTCGCTATTATCTTTCGTTCTATTTGCAATGTAAGTGGCTTTTGTATTTTCCTGTGTATTGTCTGTTTACAACTTAGCATTTACCTGTCACTATAACAACAGAAATATCCGGGGGGTAGAAAGGTGCCCACTTTCTTAAAATATGGGCCCTACCATATGATACTTAGCATAAAACAATACTATACAATGACAGCCGCAGGCATAGCAGTTACTTTGCAGTGGGCCGAGAGGCTGAAGAGAGATGAACAGATGGTTGTCTACATTGGTTATGGTCAGTGTGGTTCGAGGATAAAGAAGCTCTTAGCCCTGACAGTAGCCTGAATCCTCCTCTCTCCATGAGGGTGACCCCATTGCCTACTTACTAAATTAGTTTAAATTTGCAAGCTCCACCCAAGCCATGTGCAAAAATGTGTCCCCTTTCTGTCTCCTGCCGTGCCGTGGTGCGGCCGTTGCTGTCAACCCGACAACCGTGCTTGCCTGTCTCTGCGGCCGCATGCTCCGAACATATTTCTAATGCACTTGTTTTACAAAATGTCAATGTGTATTTTCTACACAGTAAGATAGCGATGTGGATCTGAGGAGTGGGGAATAAGTTTACTTCTACTATATATCCACCACAAAGTGAAGGCTCAAATGAAGGTATGAGTGGCCTTTGAATTGTGCAATAGACATGAAGTGAAACTGATCAAAGCAAGAATAACTAATCTCGTTTAGCATGTCTCTGACTATTTTTAAAGTTCATATACTTGACTGTATGCCTAATCAAATGCAGCAAAGATATCCCATGACAGACTTTTATCGTCAGCAATGCGTTTTCTGTGGTTTCATTGGCTATGAGATAATTCGTTCCAATTTGTGAATTCATTGCTTGCTTTTGAGTCTGGAGGAACGAAGCAATAGAGAGCTTGCATTTTCACTTGCACAAAGCTTATCTAGTGTTTCGCATTCGAGGCCTTGCTGCGGTGGTCTAGTGGTTAAGGTACTTGGCTGCTGACTCGCAGGTTGCCGGATTGAATCCCGGCTGTGGCGGCTGCATTTTTAATGGAGGCGAAAATGCTTTAAGCCCATGTGCTCAGATATGAGTGCGCATTAAAGAATCTTGGCTGCTCGAAATTTCCGGAGCCCTCCACTACAGCATCTCTCATAAATTCATAGTGATATGGTTTTTTTGGGACATTAAACCCCACATATTAATCAATCAATTGTTTTGCGTTTAAGGCATGTGGCGTTTAAGCCAGGGTTCGTGTAGGCTTCTAGGGAGGAAATTCAAGGATATTCAAGGTCCTGTGACAGTTTTTCAAGGACTTCGAATTCCACCCAAAGGAGGATTTTTTACTGTTGCAAAATTTAAAAATTTTGATGAGTAGTTTCTTCTACTCTTTATATACATATGTTTTCATCATACTGTACAAATATGTAGCCTTTATCACGTCGAGAGTAATTCACAACACACACACAAAAAATGTTCAGATCATTTACTGAGGCTTTTGTTGTATTACCAGGACTTCAGCCCCAGGGCTCGACATTGCTTTAGCTCTCCACAGCTTTATATCTCGCGACAACTTTCTGTGGAAGCACAGCTAAAGCTACGCAAGCGGAGCTTCTGCACATGTGTTACTATGCCAAGTAGTCTGTTCGCGTGCGATTTAGGTTTTGCAAGTGCATCCAACATTTTTGCACGAGCATCCAAGGTTTATGGTGCTAGTAGAATTCTCTGTTGGGCTAGTTGGTACATGTCTGAATCAAATAGTCCACTTCGCACCAAATTCACAACCACACAGAAGAAGAAAGCATATAGACAGGACGGGCGCTCACTTACAGCTGTTTATTTCTTGAAGAAACAGGCTATTATAAACCCACTTCTTGTCAACACATACACAACATGCTCAGGCCATTGCTTACCCAATAACGATATCGGACACACGCTCTCTAGATTATGTGCTTCCGACTCGTACAGTATCAGTGAAGTTTCGCTAACACAATTAATACCCTGTTTCTTTATGTGATAGACCTCCGAAATTTCCTGTGGTACGTTCCTTTAACTTTTTCCTAGGATCCTAATTTGCAAACTGCACCTCATGGTTCTTGAAGGTTCGCAATTATTCTAGATCGCAATGTTAAGATTGTGTGCAAGACATAAGCACTCGAGATTATTCCAGAGCTCACGCGACGACCACTGATAAGGCTTAAATATTCGACTGCACACTTATAAATGCTGACGTGCATCGCAGCTTATCAGTTGATGGGCGACCGGTCCTCAGTTCGCATCTATCAGTGCCAGTGTGTATCGCTGTAATATGACTTTCAGTTCACCGGCCACAAGTTCCGCCAAATAAACAGTTTCACATTGGACCCAAAGTCTGCTCTCTTTCTCCCCATCTTGACCTCGTGACAGTTATATGTAAGTGTTAGCGTTCGTGAGCTACATTCAGAAGCGCTGTGAAAAAGTATGCGCTTGGACTTTGACCTTCGCTGTGCTGCCACAGAAAGTTGTCACAAGCTATAGAGACAACATTGCGCAGCACTCTTAGTCGTTTCACAGCAGCACTAACGTCAACAAATTTAATGGAGCTGCCTTGAATTCACTTGTCTGTATTTGAAATATCCAGGGTCTCGCTGTTTGGCAACAAGGCAGCACCACAAACAAGGGAGTTGCATTTCTCATCATGTAGGCCGACTTGTGTGATCAAGATCTCCTTAGTTTTGCACATTTTGATGGGAGGTGCTATCTGTACAGTTGATTGCTTTAGTTTCCGAATTTGGACAGGGCAGTTGGGGAGCAAAGGGAGAACAGCGTCGTTCGTGTCAGTGCATTTGTTACACGAAATAATGAATGATGGCATTGTGGTTTACGATGTTCACAAACTCTTTCACTATGGGACTCTACTGAAAAAGGAGGCCCCGCACAACACAAGAACACAATTGTGAGCTACTTGTGAAGTCGTAGGATGGCACGCTGCCGTACTTAAAGGCGTGTATCATTGGCAGGCGCCCTGGGAAAAATGCTGCTTCTCAGCAGTACATTTTAATGCTTTTGCAGCTAGTCATGAAGCGACGCAACACGTCTGTTGGGCACAACATAACACCAGTTATAAAATCAGGAAATATAAGAATCGCAGCACACTACCACAGCCTACACAACGTGCTTGGACGAGCCGGAATGTCAGACCGGCTGCAGGATGAGCGCCACCAAGCGGCAGGAGACAAAAAGATGACATGCTCTTCCTCACAGTCTTCAAACTGAAGCTTATCTTGTAATGTTGCCCTTTTCCTGCTTGCTATGGCTACGTTCAAGGCTGAGGAATACAGTGCAGTTAAACGCAGAAAAAATTGTGTGTAATGAAACAGACAAATGTACTACTCTGCATAGCACAGCTCATGCTAGTTGAAGGGTCACTCACCTGCAAGTCCCACTACTGGCATTGTGCAGCACGGCCTACACCACACGCTGTTTTATTGTGTTGGACATCTTGGGTCGCCTAGTTCGGAGTTCAGTGGGCCCAGTCACTTTAGTGCCGAATCCATACTGGACTGCTCTAGGCTGTGTGGATGCATGTTTTTGGGAGGGCTTCATTATGTGTGCCGGATATGTTCTTTTGTGGCCTGCTTTGTGCATGCCAGCTTTTCCCATGTGAATGCTCGAGGAAGATAACGGAACTTGCGGTGATTTCAATGAGTTGGGGCATTGAATTTCCAGCGAAGAATTTGACAACTTTGATGCATCTGGATTGACTAATGCTACTTATACTGTTGTCATCTAAGCTGTGGATGTGGGAATAGTTGACATTGTTCTTAGTGGTCCCAACAAAGAGCCATTGGATGAAGTGTGAACTATGGCGCAGAGTTGGGATTACCTCCGTCAGCTGCAGAACAGAGGTGAATGTCTTGGGCATTGCAAGGGCGAATTGGAGCGAGGATTGGTAGAACTCTGCAAAATCGTGAGACAGACAGCGTACCGGCCAAGTCTCCAGGATTATCCAGAAGACTTCCGGAATTTGACTGTTTCCTACATTTGTATGGTCGCCATGAAAATCTCTCCTAAATTGAAATTTCTGTGTGGAATATCGCCACATTGACAAGAATGCAGGCCGATGCGATCCACACTTTTTTTCTTTTGCAAACCAGCCAGGTCACGCAATTGAAAACGCAACTATCGTTGGCCGCAGCTACCGCGTGCTAAACCGCTGTCACGGTGGGGCGATAGCGATCTGCAAGCTTCGAGGGCACATGGATAATGCTGCGATAGATTTCAGGCATTAAAGACTGAAAAAAAGCTAGAAGCGTTTTGGCGTTCTTTTCCAACGAATCTAGCATCGTAGCGAGGCTTTGAAGCAATGCTTTTGCGGCAGCCATCTGTGCCGTCTCTCCACTCACGTGTGTCTCAGGAAGCCATAGGCCAGTTCTTTTGACAGAAATTATTTTGCTAGTTGTTTTGATGACGCAGAATTGCGGTAGTATTGCGCTCCCCCTTTAAGACTCGCACCTTAGTTTGAAAACCCTACCCTCATGTGCTCGGTCACTCCAAGCTATTATAAGACCGCAACGCCGATGTTTACGTTTGCGAGTTGTTGGGACTACCCTCCCCCGTGCCCTCTACCTGTCTGCTTCATGAAATGTTTTTTTCACCCCTCCCGCCCCTTGCTGCGGAAATCTCCCGGGTTAAGAATCTTTGAACTTGGCACGTGTGCAGACAAAGCTAATGGCTTTTTTTTACACCTTAGTCAAGGTTTGCTTTTTGAGTGTCTCACATTTGAACTTCCTCACAGTTATAACACGATTTAAGCTATACTTTTTAGACTATATTAATTCGTAACTTATATAAAATTATCGCTTGTATGGCATTTTTTGCCGTCTAGTTCACTTCTTTATAATGAGGGTTTACTTTATTTCGGATGCTGTCCTGATGCTGCTTCTGCATTGTGGCAATATGCAGGAGCCATGGTATTGGAGAAAGTAAGGAGAGAATGCCGTTTGTGTACACTTGTCAAGTCATCTCTTAACGGCATGGTAACAGAGCCATTTAACTTGTTCCATCTCTTGGAATCTGAAAAAATATCTGTATAATGATCCCTGGACAGTGCATTAAAACATCCAGTGTATAATTTTAATTGGCAACGTCATCTGGTGCGGGGATGTTGGACCTGTCTTGTGTGGTAGTGTTTGTCGTAATGCCTGTTTGCCTTGATGGGACATTGATTAAGCAAATAAATGGATTCACTGATGTGTGCCATTACTACATATATTCCTTTTAGGACCTGTACTACTCATACCATCAGGCTGTCCTCATCATCTGGATTCTTCTTATTGCTGCAAATGTAAGTCCGTTGTCATCTCAGAAGTCATAGTTTTGAAGTTCTTAGTTTTGTGAACACCATGATTTGGGAAACTTGAAGTCTTTAGGCTAAGTACAGTGTTAGCTTCAGTATGGCATTTGTCTTTGCATGACATATGTAAGAAAAAAAATGTTTATAGCATCGGCAGACAGTGGGCACATCATTACTCGTATTTACATTACATTTGTAATGCAGTAATATTCACTTCATGTAGCAAGACTTCCCTACACTTTCTCACTGCAACTTACCCTTTGAGGATAAAATCTTTCCAGCTGATGAGACCACATAGTCTATCTTTTTATTATCAATTTAAAATATTCAGAGTGTCCTATTTCGAAAACATTTCCTCCAAAATTTTTTAGTCACCATAAAGAAAACAAAAACAAAAAGAACAGATGCATTGCTTATTCATGAGCAATAAAAATACAAATAAGAAATAAGGTTATGTTAAAGGTAAACATATTTGGCAGAGTTCTTACTGGCTGGGTAAAAATTAAATGAATAAAACAAACTCTTCAGCCACTTTTAGTCAATCATTTTCGATAATAAAATTAAAAACTGGCTCTGCATTATGAGACTCACTCACTCTTTCTTGCAGTGACTGTCCGGCCGGTTTTGAAGCTATACCCTATAAGCTATAGGCTAAGAATGGCTGGAGAGTTTGGTTTATTCATATAAGGTTATGTTAGTAATAAAGAACTATGTTTCTCAGAATAAATTTGTTTCGCATGCTTATGAGAATGGGCCTGTAAGAATGCCGTCACTTTTGTGCCAGTCAGAATCATGCCGACCCCATTTCTGTGAAGATGCTCCTCCATTGCATACTGATTTCAAATTGGTTAGAAATTTTTTCCTTCAACGTCTGACATGCAATAATTCTAGTCGCAATTTGTCATTTGGGCAGTATTTACACTTGACTAATTCAAAGAAAAGAAGCCATGTACACATTCATGTCATCAATGCTGTATATGCGAGTGCATGAAAGAAAAATGTGCAGGTCTGCACTCATCACAACATCCACATAAGTGAGAAATTACCGTACAATGCGGAATATAGGTTGAGGCGGAATGTAGGTCGACCCCCTTACCTTGACCAGCAAAAAAAGAAAAAAAAAAAGAAAAACGCGGAATAATTTACAGATTCACTTTAATCAGTCCTCTGAGCTGTCAAGCTCTCCTCCGACGACTGCTTATCACTAGCCGCCTCCCACAGCATGTCGTCCTCAGTGCCGTCGAGAGCATTGCTCATGCAGCACTTCTTAAATGTGTGCACCACCATCTCTTCAGGCAGAGACCTCCATGCCTCGGAGACCCAACCAGAAACTGTCACGAGAGGTGGCCTGCGCAGCGGGCCTGTCGGGGTCCGCGGGTCGTCGCCAGCCATCCATTCATCCAGCCATCCAGCTTTACCTCTTTTCGTTCATCCAGCCATCCAGCTTTACCTCTTTTCGTTCATCCAGCCATCCAGCTTTACCTCTTTTGCCCCGCGTTCACAACCAGTCGTGGACAACGGCATGTCGAACCACACCGGCGTTTCGTAGGCGTTGCCGATCTGCCTAGCATGCAGCCATGCTGCCGCCGAAGGCTGTTCACGTAGAGTTGAAACTCTACGTGAGATTTGTCCTCATACATCTCCAGCAGCTTCTGGCATATCGACGTGCGCCGTCGAAGGGCAAATCCCTTGCGTCGCATGAAGCGATGGACCCAATAAATGGATTCCTTGAAGTCTTTCTTTGACAGACCGGCTTCACGGGTGAGCTCGACAGCTTTTGATCGAATGAGTTCCGCATTTACTTGCAGGGATCTGGCACGGTACTCGCGGACGAAATCCGCCACCTTGTCCTCGAGTTCCGGGTGCACAGCTCGGCGACCACGAAACGGCCTCTTCCTCGCGTTACACACCGACAGTTTGGATTTTTGATTGCGCCAGTACCTGAAGCTTTTCTCGGACACTCCAAACTGCCGCTGTGCCACCATGTTGCCATTCGCTTCTGCGAACTCAATAGCATTTCTTTTAAACGCAACGGTGAATTGGCGCCGAGTCCCCATATTCATGGCTAGTCACAGTGTAACGTCGACACTCGCTATGAACACTAAATGAACAATAAAAGAGAAATGGCGTCGGCAGAGAAAGCGTCGGCCCACAGAGGAAGGCGATATCGATGCTGATGCCCAAAAAGCATGTGAAACTCCTTGTTGCCAGACGATCACTGGTTTATGCCAAGGGCCGGTATATAGGTCGAGGGGTGACTTTTTATTGACGTTTTTTGGAAAAAATCTCGACCTCTATTCCGCACTATACGGTACCTCCAATGGCCCTTCATTTATTGCCCCGAAGAGTCTATCAATGTTTACAATTATTCCTGCAGAAAGTGACAAGGTATGACAGCATAGTTCATATGCACTAGTTCCTACCTGTGAACCGCTGGAATCGCACCCCTGTGAGCAGGCAGTGGTTGCTGCCTGGCAGCCGTGCACAGTGGTATGTGCAAGTTATTAGGGACTTGTCAGTCTAAAGTAATCTTGGAACAGAAACTTCCACACATCCCTCGAGGATGACAGAACTTGCTGGGGGAAAAAGAATAATAGGTATAAAAACTAACACGTTTTTCAGTCGTACTGTCACTGCCATAGATATATGACATCGACCATTTGTTTAGCAAGATTGCATATATACATTGTTGACCCTCTAAGGGTTAAAGACGTGCCAGGTCAGTAAGTTAAGCTATCATAAACAGCTGCACTAGTACACATGCAGTTAATTTGGCTTCACCGGCAAACGCTGGCAACACCCGGCTATTTTAGCACTGTTTATACATCAATTTTCTTTACAGTGATTTGTCTTACATTATGCATGAGCAGTTTTTTGATTAGGTTTGCATGGTATCATCATGACTTTAAAACAGTGGAGAAACCATGGTGTGAGGTGTCATGGTTATTAATGCTTGTACACTACAGCTGCACGAAATGTTAGGGAAGTGAGCGATGTAGGAGGAGGGCACCTAGAGGTGGAGAAAAGCACTTGAGTAGGGTGTAAAGAGAAAGATGGAAAAATGTCATGTAGAAGGAGTGTGGGCAGAAGCACACTCTGTCATGGCCAGACTAGATGCTAAGCATGACCTGCCCTGCTGGTATTCACAGCGAGATCAGGCTATAGATGGCAGCACCCTCCTGCGAAAGTGTGGATAGACGGTTGGCAGCGCGTATAGAAATACACACAGCAACGCTTCGTTGCGTGCGGTCTGAGCCGATTGTCGGCAGATAAAATGCGTTAACTACAGTTTACTGTCAATGTCTGCGCTCTTCTCTACTGAATCAGTGCACGTCGCCTATGCAACGTTAACATTACTCGCGAGTAAAGTGCATTCTGCCTTTCATAGGGATGCTCGCCCTGCGTGACTCTCTTCAGGCTTTCACACTAAATAACGCCTTTGCTGGGTTGTTTGTACATGGTTAGCTTGTATTCCGCTCGTTATGCACTACTATAGCATGAACGAACTACTTATTTACATCTTTGTCATCTGCATACTACAAAAAAAAAGAGAAAGAAAGATCGTAGAAAGCCCGAATATCTGTGCGATTAGTTGAATATCACCGTTCGCATATTATATGCTTATGATTTTTTTTTTCTCATTCTGTTCCCCGTAAAATGTCGGACAGTCGCTATATCTAGTCAGGAAAGCTTAGTGACTGACGGCGCTTTGCGCTACACTGCGTTTACCACGTGTATGCACATATTCTTGCACCAGTAAGAATATAAAGAAATTTATATAAAAGTTCAGCAGAAAGCTTTCATAGATAAATTACGTGCGTGACAGTGCTACAACAAGGGCCTGGTTAATGGGACAAGAATGTTTTTTTTTTTTTTCAGACAAAAAATTATCACTGCCTTCTGTTGGTCACTAACAATGCCACACAAATGCTGAAGACGATGTAAAAAAATGAAATTTTCAGTGAAATCATACAACATTATATTCATACGCAACAATATATAAGGCACACCATCTGAATTAATTTTTATCGTCTGGGCTCTTTAAAGCATCCTTAAATCTAAGCACATGGTTCCGCACGGTAACTCTTTTTTAAGTACATTTAAGCACCGATGCGTCACAGTTTATGTGATAGTAATATTTTTATGTAGTGGCACCACGGCCAGATAAGCACAACTAGGGCTCCTCACATGATCGGTAAACTACAGTGCCGTTGTTGTACACCTACTAACAAATGCGCAAGTGCATGGCCTATAGCCTGTTTTTGTTTTTTTACAACCGAGTCGCTCTAAAACGCTGCCTTCACACACCATTTAATAGTCCTCATGTTTGGGAGGATGCCAAGAGAATTTACGATGTGCTTAAATCAGAAAGCGGCACCCATTCGAAAATTATTCTGCTGGATGGAAGTTACGACGATAATAAACAGCACTCTGGAAAGCTGCACTCACCGATCTTATTACCATGCATTAGCAGCTGAGCAAAACCAAATGCTTTCATATGTCGTTTCAGGCATACGTAGGAACAGTTGCACTCGTGCTTACATGACCGGACAAACCACACTTTGAGAATGTGCATGACATACGCGCACATAGAAACAGGACGTAGCTAGCAGATGACGCACAGAACAATCCACACTTCACCACTTCGGTCAGTTGCTGCCAGGCGACGACTCTGCTCGATCTCGCGGCCAATAGTGGCTGTGGAGTTAAACTGATGACCCATTCTGGACGAGATGGCTGCATTTTTGATGGAGGAATAAGTGCCAGATCTCCATGTGCTTTGATTTAGGTGTATATTAAGGAATACCAGGTGGATGAAATTTCCAGAGCTCTCCACTACACGGTCTCATATAATCATATCGTAGTTTTGGGACATAAAATCCGAGCAATTATTTGAGTGTATATTTTGCATTCATGGTGTGCATCTCATATTCCCCCTACTCTGGATGTTCTTATTAATTCTCCTCCTTACTCCTGTCATGGTTGGGTGGACCTCTAGTGGCTGTTGCTGTTTTCGTACTATAGGTAATTGTAAGCTGTTTGTGTGCTATAATTGTACTGGGTTCATCAAAGAATCGAAAGGCTAAGCACTGAGTGAAAAGAACACAAAGTGGTGGCAAGCCAATCGCAAGGCGACCATCTCAGAAGTGGTTCTAAAGTACTGGGCAGGACCTCAACAGGATTGGCAAAAGACATGGGCACTGTGTGCCCTAGAGACCCCAAAAGAACGTACCAAGCCTATGTACCATAGGACTTATGCACTGTGAAAGTATTTTGCAAAGCAGTTTGAGCAAAATGCGCAAGAAGGGAGTAGCTTGCGTGTAACCTGTGTTCAAAAAGCAAAATGTCACTGTATTTTTGTTAACGGTGATGTTCAATTGTCTCAACTTGCTACAACAGGCTATTTTCTTTTTCTTTTCAGGTGTTTGCTTGGCTTATTGTGTATTCTAATTATCAGGAGTTGACAGACATCACAAAGCTTGAAGATATGGCAAAATTGAAGGTGAGTGTGACAACATTTTTCTGTATGCAAATTCAGCATACAGAAAGCCTCTGAGCCTCTGAGCTGTGCTTTAAGAAAATATGTACACATGTACATAGAATTGACATTCAAAGATATCCAGTGGACTCCTTTGAAACGGAACACGAAGGGGCAAGAAAATTTGTTCCATTTATGTGAAGTTTCTTTTAAGCAAAGCCCACAAAATTAATGAAATATGACTTTATTTCAAACGAACCAACTGTGGCTGACTGAACAAAGACATTTTGAAGTACGCAATACTACTGTAGTTGATAAGAAAGAAAAATGTTTAGAATATTGCTGACTCGGAAAAAAGGACGTGATAACAGTTTTCTTGGCCTTGTTCAAGCACTTTCTCACATAGTAGGAGTGCATTACTGAAAGGCTGGGCCGAAACTCTGTGCCACCATCGTGTTCAAAGTAGCGCTGCAACAGGACGGCAGCATCAATTGCTGCACTGTCAGCCACTGAAATGGGCTCGGGATCACACAACATCTCATTACCACTTGAGCACAGGTCCTCATCTTGAGCTTCAGCTGTAGCTTCCTCAAGGCTGTCTCCTCAAGTTCACAACAAGCCGTCGATTGCTGCTCTGGGTGCGCTGACGTGTGCAATCGCTGGATTGGATTGGCTAGGCTAGCTTTGATATCTGTTTCATTGATTGATTTGTGGGGTTTAACGTCCCAAAACCACCATATGATTATGAGAGACGCCGTAGTGGAGGGCTCCGGAAATTTTGACCACCTGGGGTTCTTTAACGTGCACCCAAATCTGAGCACACAAGCCTCGACATTTCCGCCTCCATCGGAAATGCAGCCGCCGCAGCCGGGATTTGAACCCGCGACCTGCGGGTCAGCAGCCGAGTACCTTACCCACTAGACCACCGCGGCGGGGCTATCTGTTTCATCGTTGCTAGGCTGCCGTGGCCACCTCCGCTGTTCATGGATTTTGCCCGTTTTAGTTTCATTTAACCGATGTAAGCTAAGAAATATGTTCCGATTACTCGAAACTTTTTATCATTAAATATATAGAAGGACAACCAAATGTGCCTAGATAGTTTTGTTTATGCGGCTTTTTCGTTTAACCGAATTTCGTTTAACGGGAGTCCTCTGTAGCTACTTTTTGGATTTGTAGAAGAGCTACAGTCAAACCTTTATTCAATGAATCTCAAAGAACTGCAAAAAATTGTCGAAAGCAGTCGCTATTCATCTGGAATCTATCAAGTGACCATCAAACGCTCTGTAGTTCGTTGGCTACGAACCAGTGCTTGTGTTTAAAGTTTATGTCCTTGAGCTTTGACAGCAAACCACTTGTCTGATTATGGCACCATTTTCGAAAAACTACTGAAATAATCAATGCTGTAGGCTTAGCGAGGCACTCTTTGAATCTCGAAGGACCTGTATAATAAGGGCATGCACAAGCTAGGAGTGATCTTGGAGCTCTGACAAGGCATCGCTGCCATGTTGCAAGTCACATTGAGTGTACAAGGTGACCAGCCATCTACTGATCTCTGCCGTAAAAAAGCCCATGCCTCTGCTCTCGGCCTGTCAAAGAACACAGTTCCTGCTAGAGCCATGGAGCCCCTCCTCCTCACCTTCAGGGTCTCCCGTGGACCTTTCGCGCAATGCAGGCCAGCTGGTGCATTTCGTCTGCTTGAGCCGCAACTGTCAGTTGCCCTCAAACAATTTCAGTCGCACATACAACATACAACATGCGAGCAGATGTTATTGCCCTTGGATTTCACATGGAACCTCACTTCAGAGAACACCGGCAGTGATTGCAAAAATGCTCTTGGAGTGTCCACATAATTACTGTCATAATTGAACAAGTGTCAAAATACATTGTGCTGTAGTATACAATGTCAGTATACGTTGTGCCCCCATTGGCTTATGGATTTATTTTAAGGATGTGGGAAATGCATCACTTTATTTGACAGTGGGGACACGATAACAGTAGGGCAAATTTTTAGAAAATATTTATCTGTGCAAGCCAATTTCACTGAGGAATAGTAGCCATTAAGAAGCACGTACTAACCTCGTTTTTGTTAATGTTGTTGTTTTGTGCTTTATTTTCAGCTTGGAACTCTGAGCAGCCTCAATGCATCGCGGTCTGTTTCTCATCATTCCATTGACTCCATGAAGAACTCTCACAGCATGACCCCACACAACATCAGCTTCCAGTCTACAACCAGTGCCAAGGGCTCACTGTCTACAGCGTCAGCGTAATAATAAGCTTCTGTTTCTTTTGGCTCCTTTTTTGGCAGAATTATGTGCATATATGGTTTCATCTTGCCAACCAGTAAAACTAAATGTGCTGTGGTGTGACTATGGAAAAAACCTGGAATGAAGAGTCATGGAAACATTGTGTTTTTGTAAGTGACAGGAAGGTATGAGGCCTCAATATGACAAGTCAACAATGTTTGCCATTTTGGCCAAGAATGAAGTTTTCTCCTATTTTGCATAAAACTGAGCAAAATATAAGGTGTGCACTTCATTATGTACTGATACACGTCCCTCCAGTGCCTCTAATCGGCAGCGCATTTGCCAGTTTATGGCTTTTGAAATCAGGGGTCAAGTTTGGAAACACCTGAGGAGATGCTGTTTTGCTTTTGGAACCACACTACAATGCGGCGAGGGATTTGATTGGTGTTTTCACAAACGATGCTGTGTATTTCAATCACAGAACCTTCGGCACCTGCATTTGCCCTTTCTTTTGTGGCAATACTTGAACTTCACTACATATTTCTATTTTTCAAACTTTATGTGACTTGCATTCAAAATTGTGATGTACAAATAAAGTGACTCTGAACACGCTTTGTTATATTTAGGCTAAAAATATGTAGTGTTTTGTCGACATAACGTTGAATATATGATTGTATTGAGGCAATTTCACTATGCTAATTTTTATTATGTGTATATATATCTATAACTATATGCTGTAAACTACCCAGCAAGTTCTGCTGCCATAGCAAGTGCCCTTTTACCTTTTTGGGACATTTTAAATACCGTATATGACGATTACCAAGCAAGAAGCCCCCCTCCACTTTCAATATTTCATTCACTGTTTTTATTTGCCCGGCGAAGGCAGATAATGGCAGTGAATGCTTGCGCATTGAATAAGGCATTTCAAGCCTGCACAGATCTTCCTCCGTCATTTTGAATCGTGACCAAGCTAGGGTGCCCGCTTCAAATCAATGTGAATTATCTTTTACCGCAGGAGCGCTTGCTCAGGATTTTATGGTGATTTTTTTTTCTGAGCTATCGCATCTGTTCTGCTAATTGTTGTTCCTCAGGTGGCATGCTTTTGTGAAGGTTAACTTTATCTGGCTGAAATATGCTAGCCATTTTACTTTGAATTATTAACGTCTTCAGTGCTAATCCTTTTTTTTTTTTTCATTTTTCACTCGATTCGGCCGTTCCCTTCAGAAGCTGTGTGTGCCTCCATGGGCAGCAGGTTCATCACTTCCATTGTGGGTGCTACCCACACGGAAGTGATGATGTGTTACATAAGGGGTTCCATGTGGGTGCTACCCACATGGAACCCCTTATGTAACACATCTAAGAATTTTGGCTGTACTGGTAAAAAAACACAAAAAACAAGCTTTGTGTCAGATGTAGTGTTGCATCATCAGGGACAATGCAAAATCAATTCATTGTAAAGTGGCACTCAGTATCAGTAGTAACTCGGTGGCCATGGTCGAAAGGGCTTTAAGCCTGCCCTATAACATCAGAAAATGTAAAACTACTTCTGTAAATATAATATAAGTGTTCAAAACGGTGTTTATGTATGAGATTGCTTTCTATGTCAGCACCATTGTGCAGTTATGGCTCTGCTTTTACCATAAGTAGCATGTTGCAAATCATTTTTGGAGTGACTGTACATTTTAAACACAGCTGCACAAAGTGGAAGCAACATTCTGTAACAGCAATGTGGTGCTTAACTTGAATCTTGGTGTTTAAGAAGCAAGCTAGGCTTTTCATCTGCACATGGTGAAGAAATGGATTTTTAATATTATAGAGACACTGATGTGAGCACATACTCTAGCATTATTACAAAATAGGTATTCGTTTTGATAATTGTGCTGGTTAACAGTATAACAACTTACTCTAAAACAAAGTGTTAAGCTGCGATGATTTTGTTAGAGCTGTGGAAGCCATAATAAATTGATTTGAACTACTTCACTCTATCAGTAGCTGTATTGGGGCATGTTTGGTGTTGAAACATTAAATTTATCATGGAGATGGTAAATAAATTACATAAAAAGCTTTATCGATAAAATCTTCAAGGAATTGGCTGTGCAAAATATTGTCTTTTTCAGAGATTTCTATGTATTATCTAAAGTCGTTATCACATAGATTGCTTGTAAAGACTGGATATACCTGCTAGTTTGCATGTACAATTGAAATGGGGTGTATTGAATGTGGATGTATGATTAATTCCCCATATCATATAGTCATAAGCATGGGCTAGGCTATCTATTTGGAGGAGCCAGCTTCTCCACTCCCTCCCACCTCGCAGACCCTTAGATGATCGAACACTGCAACCCCCCCCCCCTTTTTTTTTGTGCATACATCTATGCATATAGTTGTAACTTCCTCTTGGAAATCACTCGTGGAAGTGTTTTCACGGTACTATGCGGGTAGTGACACGGCCGCTTTGAGTACCCATGCACCTCTGCATGTAATATATCAAACGGTGCACAATGTCTTCTCGAGTATGCTTCTGGCTCGAATGCACTATCATTTCTCGCATGATCCGAGATATTCACGCTATGAAACTGCAATGTTCTGACAGATGCTGCCGAACAAAACATTGAATCTGTTTGTTTGCACTAGCTGAGGAGGAAAAATAGTCTTTCTCAAATAATGAATGGCTCGCTTAGCAGCGATTTGATTTGTATTCCATAATGATGGTTTGCCCTTGTTCTCATCTCCTCATGCTCTTTGTTTAGTTATGCATTTGTAGTTTCCAAGTGACATAAACCACTGACTTGCCTGATCATTCGTCCATCCATGATCATGGATTTGGTATAGTGAGCTTCCCATTCGTGCTGTGAAGCATGCTGCCTGTGCATGTTTAAAAGAGAAGGGACCACTGCACGTCAAGGGGGAATAGGGCTTTCTGGTCTGAGATATTTCAAAGGTAGGAATGGAGGCAAAGTACCTAAAAAATGCTCTTGCTTTGACAGGACAATGATGAACAAACCTTTAAAGTTCTGTTTTTATGTTTTTACAATCTCAAGAGACTGCCCTATGGCATGCGAAGTCTTCAGATTAGCTTCAGCTATACATAATTACTTTTGTTACTGACATCTTGAACCATTCCATGATACCCTTTGAGATCAGTATAATATAGTTTGACTATATTCATGCTTGTATGTGTGTTATCACTTTCCCTTGTACTATATCATTTAGTCACTTCTCTTGCACTGGCATTTATTTGAGCATGTTTGTGCTTTGGAGATTGCACTTGTCCATGAGTAGAACTTTTTGGTGCTTCATCAAAACTTAACAGACCTGCTGCAGTGTACTACAGGCATTCTTTGTGCACTGCAAGCAAATAACTAGAAATGTCGTGGATCTGATTGCATTTTCATTTGAGCGTTTGAATATTCACGGAAGCTGATCACTTTATTTTATATATTTTCACATTCTGGCTTTGTATTGTTTTGTGTGTGTGTGTGTGTGTGTCACGTTTTCTGCACTTGGCAGCAACAACTTGTTCATCACAAGAAGTACCTGGACATTATAAGGCTTGTAGAGGTACGGCATTGGTTGTCATATACATGGAAATATATCCTCATCATGTGGCTTGAGGTTGAACAGGAAGGTACTGTTGTTTCTTATATCGTGACTATATTGCCGACATTATCTCATTTTACATTCACATTTGATTTCTGCAAACAGCTTTTCTTAGTGAACAATGACTGACTCTCAGAATGCATGGCACATCTGTAGAAACACGTGCTTGGTAAATGTCTGTGATGTTTCTGTCCTTGTGCATGCAGCTCTCGAAAAAATTGAAATTATCAGTGTCTTTTCTTTTTTCATTACATTTGTCACAGACCACTTTTTTCATTAGCTTTAGAGACAAGACATCTGGTTATATTTTGGACAGCTGCAATATGCATGCTTTTTGATGTTTAGCTGTATACATCAAGTGTAGAAGTTACTAATATGAGAAGACTTACTTGACTTTTTTGGTTCTTTCATGTTTTTTCTGCTAATTACTTCCACTTTCTGGTATTTTGTGTAAAAGATAAGGTGCTTTTTAGGGTTTTAAACTTTCATGACAATTTCCAGTGGTGCTTTGCACAACCAAAACCTGCTGGCAACACAGCAAGTCAAAAGTGCATTTGGGTCTTGTTCTGTGGTTATCTAGTGAGCTAGGTTGATTCTCATTGCATGTTATGTTATTTTTCAGATTTGAAAGCTTTTTTGGCTATAATACATCCTTTCTAAAAACTATAAAAAACTGTAATCTCTTACTCCTTTTTTTCATTCTAACTTATGAAACTTGTATATTTACAATGCTTTTTTTCTTTATTTACTTACTATAGTTTATACTTGCCATTCTCCACTACTCGTCATTCTTACTTGGTATTCCAGCTGTGTTCACTCTCTTGCATAACACATATCAGCCCCGGTGATGCTCAGCCCACCATTATTTTTTTGCTGGTGACACCCTTGGATCATGGGAAAGGGCACCCATCCCATTACTTGTTGGCTTTTACGGCAACATGTAGTCCGATGATTTTTCTATGACCATATGATGCCAACGCTTATCAGTGATTACATTTCTCCTGTCCTGATTTCTTTTGCTGGAGGAGGAAGAAACGGTGTTAAAGAGAACCATTCCAGTAGCCATTGTGTTCAATGTTCTGCAAGAGTGATAACGAAGAAACTGAAGATGTGGACAGAGCATGCAGCTGTTCAAATGACGTTGTAGGCCCTGAGGTGGACTTGCAGGAATAATTTTGCTCTGTTCATGAATGAGTACTGACAATAGCACCTAGTGTTGAAGTTCATTCACCATGTTCAAATCCCATTGGCAGGTCTCGTAAATTTTGTGACATTTTGCACCATGTTGACAACTATTTGATGTACCTTATGTTCTTGATTTGTTGAATTTTTATTCATTTTAATTCCCCTGTGAATATAAATGGAAATATTTTATTAGTTTTTCAAGACTTGTGATTCTTTTATACATATAGTCAAGTCTGTTTGTTCAAATTTCAACCCCATTTATGATACTTACCTACTCTGCTGGGTGTAACATCACAGTCTTTGTGCCTAATGTAATATGCACACTAAAGAAAAAAATTCTTGCACATTGTTTGATCACTGCTTTTCTGTAAGCAATCATACAAAGCATGTGCTAATATTTTTCACTGAAAACTAGCAACAATGATCACCTTGTGGCATGCTTGATGGCTACTTTAGCCTGTATTCCGTCCATTTTTGCTGTTTACACTTTAGCACCGAAATACTTGTAAAGAGAACTGTTGGTTTTGTTGTTGAATGTGAACAGTGCAAAGGAATGTATTTTTACATGTTTACAAAGTTTGTGAATAAACATATATAGATTTAAAAATTGTTCTTGTATGTATGCTAAAGCAGAAGGAGCTTGATATGGCCGAGTTGTAGCATACTAAAAGGTAAATCTTGCGCAAAAAGCGCTAGGACTAGAAGAAACACTTACAACAGACGAGCGCGAACCATCGACCGAGGTTTATTTGAGGAAACACGAAGGCTTATACATGTGAAATGAAACAACACCATCATCACGTGCTCAGGCTCTATGGAGACATAAAGGTAATCTCTTTTTGTTAAAGTGCCACTGACGCGCACCTAATGCAATTGTCTCCTGAATGTGCAATGTAAAAGCATCAAGGATCGCCCTCCCTTAGCTATCACCGGATTGTGCCAAGAAATTTGTCTGATTAACTGCCGTACGATTCTTAATAAGACGAAATTGTTGGCACGATGTGATGATAGATTAGAGAGGGCGATCCTCGATGCTTTTTACATTGCGCGTGCAGGAAACACGTGCATGAGTTGCGAGTGTCTACGGCCACGCCAGGGAGATAAACATTTTTCGAGCGGTTACTTTGCGGTGAGAGCACAGGTTGTCGAAGTGCAGCAAAGTCGCCCGCTAATGGCTGCCGGGCTACCACGCGCGCACCTGCGATCGCGCACTTGGAAGTAAGGTACGCAGTTACTGCTCTATCGTTACGATACCCCCTCACGTCTTTTCATGGTCGTCCAAGAAGGACATGACGTTTCCTAAGCTTTGACGGAAGGCCTGTCGTTTCGACGGGGTGACGCTACCGCATGTACCCTTCGAGCGATGGAGACTCGTTTGATCCCTGCTTCAGCCGCATATGTCTACCCCGCCCGCGCGCTTGTACCAACGGGTAAAACTCGCGATATGTGGCACGGGCATGACGACGACGGCAAAAACTCGTCGATAGTGTCCACACTTTATCTTGCACACTTTATCTTGGTGTTAGAAAAATGCGGCATATTGGACGCATGTTGCTTGACAAGTGCTGTGAAATGGGGCTACATCTGATCTGAGCGTTCTCTCTGACTGTTCCAAACTTGCCCGAAAGGGCCTTTTTTACTGCTCGAAGTCCGCTAACAGAAGGCACGTTTGCCTGCTCCCAGGTATGCTCCCAAGCTGGTGCATCCTGCTCCACCCTTGTCGCGGCTGAAGTGGGAAGAGCTCGTAGACTGGCTGCTCAGCCCTCATTTAACTGGCCCATTACAAGGTTCGAGATGATGGTGAAAGAGCAGGAAAAAAAAAAGAACACCTAGAAACCTCGTGCACGCGGTTTTGTGCATGTCGTGCACTGGAGACTGCTGGTGATCAGTGAATACTTGATGCTCTGCGATTTCCAAAAATAGACAGTTGAAAGCACGTCTTTGTTGCCTCGCCGTGTCCTTGTCTTTTGTGCGCTCTGAAATTTAGCGATCAATATGAACCATCTCGCGCTACCGTCAGTTTGAGTGCTTCAGTTTAAACTGCAGCAGCGCCGCCAAGATGACGTGGCCGGTATCTGGACAAGTAATTTATTGACGAAAGCAGTCTGGGGTCGTTGCATAACGAAAAAGCAAGAGTTGAGACACGGGTGAAGCAGAAGTGGCGTTGTCATCGCTTGACATTCACTTGCGGCGCCCTGTCATAGGTTATCGATTCCGCCAGCCCTCGCATTCCTCACGCAAGCATTGCTACCCAAGACGCACGTATTCGACGGCATGAAACCAAGGCAACTATTAAGGACCACGAAAAACCGAAACAGGTGTGTTGCTGAGCACTGAAGCAACTGACCTTGCTGAACGGGCGTCGTGGGTCACAGTGCGTCGGTAAGTCTTGGTGTTTTATTACTGGCACACCGTCATGCGGTTTCGGGCTTACAACACCACTGGGGTAGGCTTCACCGCATGAGTGGCTTCTGAACTAGGGCGTAAAACAGAGGTCCCATTCAGTAGCTTTTACCGTCCAGCGGACAGGACAAGTGTCCAGGCCTGGGTGTTATGCAAAAGAACTTAATTAGCTTAAACCTGTAGCAACAACGTTGTTAGGTGCCGCCTTGCACGTATTAAATCACTTTAAAGATTTTAAGTTTCTGCCGTGCGAGTGCTTTCAACCCGCTTGTAATATTTGTATTCGATTGTATGTGTACTACTAAATGTCGCGTTCCAAGATGGACGTCGTTCGTTTCATGCTTTCCTTCCAAATTACCCGCGGTAGTTAAAGCCGAGTCTTTTATCCTTGCTTCCTTCGAACTTTCGTGTGACAGGGGCACGCCTCCGCAGACGCGCAAAGCAGGATGAGTTGCATACAGTGAACGCAACGATTTTTAAAAACAGTGGCGGCTGGGTTGTACTGCGTTCGCTACACGAGCCGTACAGTTTCCCGTTCGTTCACACGCTGTCGCCCGTGTTCGCGCTTTGTCAGAGCACGCTTCGAGGCAGCTGAATAGTCCGCTCCAACAAAGCGCTTTGGCTTCAGTGCGTGGGTGGCCGGCTGCAGCGGCCGAATGCAAGTAATCTTTCCACAGCACGAGTCGAAAGATAGCAGCTACCGTCGCTCGCTGCAGATGTGGCGGCACCTTACGCATGTGACGCCGTCGATGTGGCATGTTGATAAATACGCGCGCTTTGAGAATAGCCATTTGAAAAACTCTTGCTCGCAGGAAGAGAGAACCCGCAATTTTAGTTTTATATCATCCGAAATAGGACTACATAGTAACGGCTGTCATTGAAGTGGGGTTGGTTAGGGAAAAAAAAAAAAGACCAAAAGCTATCTTTCGGAAATCTTGCGGAGCCCGTGTTTTCGAAATTTCTCGGTTTCCCGACTCGTGTTCGGGACGTTAAGACAGTGAAAATGTCAAAGTATGTGATATGGTGCCGAATAGAGGTTTTTAATTTGTCCAACCGGCACACCGGCACACGCGCAATGTTTTGCGTCCGCCGGAATACCGGGTTTGAACTTATGGCAATTGTACGGCAATTGGTGAATTGTTTGGTGTGTTTACAGAACAAATATCGGTTCGCTTCTTGTCTTTTACTCTCTCGTTTTTCCTCTGCACAAGCTTGTCACATGGCAAATCTAATGTCATTTACAACGAATGACAGTGGACCCTTTCTACCTGCGTGCTGTCAGCCTGTCACACGAAGAAAACAAATGTCATTTGAAAATTATGACCATGACTTTGAGGGGACACTAAAGTCAAATAACAATTTACTCAAGAGTGAAAGCTTCATGTTTGACAATGTCTGAAACAATATTATCACCAGCAGTACCTTGCTTACAGAGAAATTAAGATACTGCTGCTGATATATAGTGACACGAGAACCCATGCATGCACTGCAGTAGGACATCTCAAAATGATCCTGATGATGTTAGTTACAGCCTATAATTAATCACTATAGTAATCGAACAAGCTGCATTTAATAACGAAGCTTTTGTGCATCAAGAGACGTAATAGAAGGCTGCTTATTCGTTCCTGTTTGATTCACGAAAAAAAAAAAAAAACGCCGTACGTTATTATGGGGAATCGTGCGAGTGGTTAAAACATGGAGGAAAGAAACAACTGTACAACTACAGTGTCTAGAAAAATACTACCTAGTGTGCTGAGCGCGCGCATTTTGTACGAGGGAGGGTGGTCCGAGAAGTGATGACTGCGTTCAGTTGCCGCAAGCGGCGCTGCTAGTCGAGTAGGTGAACTTTTAAGCAGGAAATTGCCAAGGAAAGGATCTATGATAATACTCGGGGTAGTTCTCTACTGTTTGAGGCCAGGACGGGAGTATTGCGAACTATGACATATCGGGCCAAATACGAAGGGGTAGACACGGTATGCAGTGCGTGTAGAGAGGAAGAGGAAACTGCCGAACACTTGATAATGTTCTGTAAAGGGATTCACCCCATAGTTCAGGATGATGGCGCAGAGTTCTTCAAAGCACTGGTGTTTAGGGACACGGAGGGCAAAATAGACTTTAAGCGGGTAGAATTAACTAGAAGGATGTTATCTGATTGGTGGCTAAAGTCAAGGCATAAGTGAAAATTAGACCCTTCAGTGCAAAGTACGAATCCTCAACCTCACTATTTAAAGGGGGAAAAAATAAACCTAGTTTTTGGTTCATTCAATATTACGGCTTGGTAGCACTAGCCACCGCCCGATCTAAAGAGTACAGCCATATCCATCTATTCATCCATGCCTGATTGTGCGAAGTTCTCTCGTCCATTTGCTGCCGGAGCCTCGCTATACGAGTAAGATAAGCGGTTGACAGCTCTTATCTGTCGTATTGTGAAGTTCGATTTTGCCAGATGTGAGCAGCAACATACTGAGATGTTAAAGGCTAAGGGGCAATGCAAAGAAAGGACATGTTTTGTGCCTGTGTGTTGAAGCGGTTATCGGTCAAACGAGGAAAGGGTATCTTTGTTCACCGTACCGACGGACCCAGCACGGCTTGCAGAATGGGAATTCAAGCAGGATCAAGAGGGCAGACAGAAGGCTGACGCCGAAGGCTGTCGTTTGCGAACGACATTTTGAGATTGACTGCATCGAACGATCTTTTCAGATTACGGTGAACGGTGTCGTGAATGAAATCGCCCGAGAGAAGCCGCCCCTGAAGCCCGATGCTGTGTGTGTGTGTGTGTGTGTGTGTGTGTGTGTGTGTTTTCTGGGCGGCAGCCAACGGTGAGGTGTATGTTACAACATTATCTTCACTTAAAATTGCTTAATACGAGTACTGTGAAAGCAGTCGCGTAGTTATTGTACAATAAAGCGTTTTGTAAAGAACTCTCCGAAAATACGGAAAAATTGAAAGTTGGCCTCAGGCTACTGAAAGCTTCGCAGCGCTTGCGGAGCGCGCGGATTGAACGCAGATGCATGGATGGATGGATAGATGTGGCTCTACCCTTTAGATCGGGCAGCGGTTAACGCCACCTAGCCGTAATACTTAGTTAACTAACCACTAGATTTATCTTGTTTTTTCCTTTGTGTAGTTGAGGACTGGTACTTTGAAGTGAAAGATATAATTTTCCCTCGTGCATTGACTTTAGCCACCAATCAGATAACCTTCTTCTAGTTCTACCCGCTTAAAGTCTACTTTGATCTCCCTGTCCCTAAACCCCAGTGCTTTGAAAAACTCTGCGCCATCATCCTGAACTATAGGGTGAAGCCCTTTACAGAACATTATCAAGTGTTCGGCAGTTTCTTCTACCTCTCCACACGCACTAGATACCGTGTCTACCCCTTCGTATTTGGCCCGATATGTTTTGGTTCGCAATACTCCTGTCCTGGCCTCAAACAGTAGAGAACTACCCCGAGTATTATCATAGATCCTTTCCTTGGCAATTTCCTGCTTAAAAGTTCGATTGATCTCTAGTGCGGACTTCTTAATCACGCCAACTCTCCACATGTCAGTCTCCGTTTCCTTCGCTTTCTTTTTAACCGATAGTTCTATTTGATTTGGTCACCTGCTGTTTTCTAAGTATTTACCAGTCAATTTCCTAGTTCGCTTCCTCCATTTTGCATCGACATTTTTCATGTACAAGTAGCTGAGAACCTTCCTAGCCCAACGCTCCTCCCCCATTTCTCTCAATCGCTTCTCAAATTTTATCTTGCTGCTAGCTTCCCTGCCCTCGAATGATGTCCATCCCATATCACCTTGTACTCCCTGATTTGGTGTATTCCCGTGAGCTCCTAAAGCAAGCCTACCTATTCCACGTTGCTTAATTTCTAATCTTGCCTGAACTTCTGATCTCATGCACAAGACCGCATTGCCGAACGTTAGACCAGGAACCATGACCCCTTTCACAACATTGACCCGTTTCCTCTCACAACATCATACCTATTGTGATTCCACAGTGCCCTATTTTTCATCACTGCTGCATTTCTGTTACCTTTAGTGTTCACGTATATTTCGTGTTCCCTTAGGTACTCGGTCCCACTGCTTATCCATACGTCCAGATATTTGTATTTATCTGTTATCTCTAGCTTGACTTCCTGTATCCTAAGCTCACTACCTTCATTATCATTAAAAATCATGGCTGCTGATTTTTCTTTACTGAATCTGAAACCTAACTTGTCTTCCTCATTACCACAGATGTCCATCAATATCTGCAAATCTTCCTTGTTGTTGGCCATGAGCACTATATCAACTGCGTACATTAATGCTGGTAGTGCCTGATCTATGAGTTTTCCTTGTTTGACTAAAGACAGGTTGAAGCCAAGTCCACTTCCCTCTAATTTGGCCTCTAATCCTTGTAGGTACGTCATGAATAACAAAGGTGACAAAAAACACCCCTGCCTAAGCCCCCGTTTCACCTCTGTGGGCTTGGATACCTGTTTTTCCCACTTTATAACTACCTTGTTATTTTTATAGAGTTCCCTTAAAAGATTAGTGACTCCATATTCCACGCCTAGTGTGTCCAGTATTCCCCATGAATCCTGCACCCACTCGCGTCGCAGCGCACCAAGCGGGAGCCATCGGCAGTCATCAGCGACGGAGCCATCTTGTCGCGCGCGCTCAGCGCACTAGGTAGAATAGAAAAAGACACTGTAGCACGACTCAGGAGAGGCCCTGACGTCACTCGTTGGAAAGACGTGTGAAGTCGGCCATAGTGACTGGGCAAATTCTCCTTTCTTGTTTATATCCGAATGTGAAGCAGAAGGCGCGACTCTCTCTCCGGCACAAAAACCACGTGCACTGCACAGCACGCGCGTCGTGACGAACCGAAGCCGTCGGAGCGGGGCTCAACACGCTGGGCCAGGGCGACACCGCTGGAGAAATTATTTCGTCCGAGTATTATCAGCGAGTTAATAACGATAAGTTAATAACGATAACGTTGCAAGCACAAGAGAACCCGCGATGGCGTATGTGGCGCGTGTTATCACGTCATTAATTCACGCACTGTACAGACAGCGCAATGAGCCAGCCGTGCGCTACCTGCATTCCGTCTCCCTCGCGACCGACGCGGCGCCCGGCCATCAAGCCCACGTCAGACTCGTCGGCATTGTGCAACCGCGCTGACTTTAGAGCACGGTGCAAGTGACACCTGAACGTAGTTGCTGTGACAATGCTGGGGGAGAGCACAGCAATTAACGCCGACTTAATCTTTTGTGTCCCCTTGACCCTCCTAAGCCGTGTCTTTGGGAGAAATAAAAATGTATTAATCCTTCCATGTAACATGTGCGTATCGTCAAAAATAAATTTTTTATCACTAAAAAGGTGCTCTTATAGACTGTAAACTCAGCCGCTTTACTATAGTTTTACGCAACTTTTCACAGCTGCACGACAAAAAGGAAGTCAAGCTAAGAGCCACTCAAAAACAAATATGGTGGAACATATGACGGGGTGGCGCATGAACATTTCATTTTTAGTTTTATTACCTTAAAGACCCTGTTTATGAGTAATACATAAGGGGTGCTTAACATAATAGTACACTAAAAGCAGGTTATGATGTGATACACGTTTCGGTTTGTCTTCTTATGTCGGTAGCGTGGTGAGGCAGTCGTTTCGGTCTTTGGCAGCTCGAGGAAAAAATGAAGCTTAAAATGCCACTGTTCGTGTTCGTGGACGGGTTACTTGCAGTTGATGGCTGGCGCGCAGTGACGTGCGTGACGATGATGGCGTGATGCAAGGTGGGTGGTTCAGCGAGCTGTAAAACAATTTGTGAAAAAAAAAAAAACAACAGAGTGGCAGCACGACGACGAAAAGCTTGGGATGACAAGTTCGATTTAAGAGAAAAATGTTGACGTTATATGAATATGAAAAATGGATGAATCTTGTCGCACGATTCTGAAGTGATTCGAGTGCATTGATGCTTTGTGAGTCTGTTCTAGATGGCAGCGGCATATTCTATCTTTGGTCGGACAAATGATTTGTATGCGAGTAATTTGGCTTGTGGCGCATGACGAAGGTGGCGTTTAATTAATCCTGAGGTCTTGATTGCTGATGAAATGGTGTCCAGGAAAGATTGTGTGATAAAGTTAGGTCTAAGTACTTATACGTGAGAACTGATTCAACCGGGATATTTGCGATTGAGTAGGTTGAAAGGAATGGATAACGCCTGCGAGAAATCGAAAGGAATTTTAATTTTTTAAGGGTTAAGGGTCATTTGTCAACGAATGCACCAGTTATGTACGTTGTCGAGGTTGTTCTAAAGCTTGTTCTGAACTGTTAAAACTTAGTTGCAGTATGATAAATTATAAAGTCGTCGGCGAACATATGAATATGACATGATAGATGCTGTGGCAGATCGTTGATGTATATGAGGAAAAGAAGTGGTCCTAAGACTGAGCCTTGCGGGACGCCTGAGGTGACGGAAAGGGGCTTGGACGAGTGATTATTTACAAAAACAAACTGGGAACGGCTAGTTAGGAATTTTTTAATCCATTGTATTATATGAGCGCCTAAGTTCAACAGGGATAATTTCAGTATTAGACGGTTATGAGGTACTGTATCATATGATTTAGAGTAGGCGGGAAAAATAAAATTCGTGTAAACATTGTTAACGAGATTAGCATGGAGGTCATGAAGGAATATGGCTAGTTTTGTGCCACAACAAAGTTCTTTGCGGAAACCGTATTGTGAAAGATGAAAGAAGTTTACTGAATCTTAAAGGACGTTAGTGAAGAAAATAGGACGGTAGTTTAAAGGGGAGTTTTCGTTACTTGTTTTCATGACTGGAACGACCTTTCCCATTTTTCCAATCACACCGTAAAGTACCTGTAGACAATGGCTGTGAAAACAGCATGGTCAGAGATGGTGCAGATATGCACTTCGTATTTTTTAGAACCTTCGAGTTAATTTTGTCTACACCTGATGAAGTACAGAGCTTGCTTTTTTTCAGTTATTTACAGTATGAAAAAAAAAACAAAAAAAAGAGAGAGGATGACCTCGATTTTAGGTCTGGCGTTCCCATGCCGTCAATTTCGAACGGGGTGGGTTCCCTCCCAAGCGACTACAACTTAGTTCTGCCGAGCGCCAGTCCGGAAGTGCGCTTGTAGTTATTTAACCAGTGGGTACCTAACGGCAGCAATTCTCTGCCTCCCACAGCAGGGGCGGAGGCTCAATTATTTCACAAAAGCTGGTGTGGTGGGTTAAGGTATACGCCCAGGGGCCTTCGCAGAACCTTATGGGGCTACCTGTCGAGATGAGCACCCAGAAACAACCGAACGCCAGGTTGATACCCATTGGGAGTACCCAGTGGGTTCCCGGTCGGCACTGGGAATCAAACCCGGTACCTCCCGCATTGGAAGTGTACGCTCTAACTCTGTAGCCACCGCTGCGGCAATGGCTTTGTGCGAACTGCTGAGCACTTTCCGTAATTCCGCACCGGCTTTTTGATTGATCCACTATAGACACTCAATGAGTTGACAGTGATGTGAACTAAAGCGTGGGCTGACGACTGACTCTCTGGCCGCATTAATGAGATGGCGGCAGCAATTTCGTGCAATCACTACCTTGATCCCTACAACACGTGCAATGGGACGATCAACAGCCGTGATACAGGCAACAACGACTGCAGGGCACGGATGAAACATGGCCGGCGTCGAGCAGCTGTAGTTGAGGGTAGCTTTCTATAAGAAATTTTCGCCCTTTCACGCTTGCTATCACGGCATCAAACCAAAATTCAATGAATACGCAGTTTTTTGCTGTATGAAGAAATGAGTCTGATGATTTAGGCGTGGCACACCGAAACAGTGGTACAGCGCATGCGTCAGTCAACCGTCGATTAGCTTGTCTAAAAATGAAATCAAATTTTTTGACAGTTGTATTTCGCGTAAACCACCTCGCATGCCAGATTGACGAGTCGCATATCGCATGCGCTGATAAATAAGTTTTCGTGTCTTCTTTTTCTTCCGCCGTTGTGCCAATGTTGTACGCTCGCAGATGTGTCCAGACTTCGTTCTCGTGTCCGTCCTTGCACGCCCTGTCTTCAGAATGAAGACGCGCCAACTTACCTACATTAAGTGTGCTGCGCGAACAAAGAAGATACCGCGGAGCGGACTGACAACAAAGGTTAATCATGGCGCAGTAAACAAAGAACAAAGTATAGGTCAGCGTATAAAGAACGTAAAAACTCACCTTCGTTACGTGCAGTGTGACCGGTAGCAAAATGTTACTGACAGGGTCATTTTTCTTTGTGAAAACTTCTTCCATTCATTCTCGAGCCAGCGTTTCCAAACTGGGGCACGCAGTCGCACGAAGTACCTTCGTGCTTGTCGCTCCGTCAAAAAAGTTGACCGCATGTGGGGCGATGGTTTCGTTGTCGGTCCGTACTTCGATCACATTCTTGCGCATACAGTGCCGATTTTCTGTAGTACATATCCCCTTCAGTGGTGGTGTGTGTGCGCAACACAGCTTTAGGGACTCGTGACGCACCGCGTGTTACTTATAAACTGGTGAGCGAAGCTACATACACAGACCACGGGAGCGCGCGTGCCGAAATTGCCGTCTGCTAGTGAGAGTATTGCTCTGATGGAATTGCTGTCGAAAACAATGCTGTGGCGAATTCACCAGAGAAATGATCTTGACAGCAGACGTCTCATTACAAGACTGCGAAGATGCACGAATGGCTATATATGACCCGTACACTTTTGCTCACGGGTTTACACATCCGTACACGTTTCCTAAGTGCATGGACAACTAGCACTCATGTAAGTTCAATGTACTGGATATTGCTGCATATGATCACTTTGCTAAAGCATCTACCATGTTTGGCGAGTCGTTCAACGTGCCCGTTCCAAAAGCCACGTTGAAATGGTAATGCTTCTCCGCAATGGATATAACTGATAACAATCGGCCCATATTATAGTTTGTGCGTTAGAGGTGACTATTTTTGAGCAATAATTGAATCTGACTAACCCCAGAATAAATTCAGTTCAGGCAACTGCCGGATATAGGAACAGCCGCCCAATGTCGGTATTTCGGCGCTCGTATGCGCTGCATTGTTGTCATTCACATTGTTGCTCCGGGAGCTCACTTTGTTGGGCTACGAAGAACACCCTCTAGGGGATGTTGCTTAAACGCGGTCTATGGATACGTGCCAAGTAGAACGCGTTCGGAGGTTACCAAATTTTCACTAGATGGAGCTTCCCAATGCGCCCTTCACCTCGTCGCATCTTAGATGAAGCGAAATGCGACCGTGCTAGCAGATAAAACCGAAACTAGAGTGCTGGAAACTATATAGCTCGGTTTCTGTTGACGAGAATTTGCACACTGTTAGCTTGGCTTTAGGGTCGTCACGCAACGCTCTCTGCGGGCTTTTTGTTTCCTTTCTCCGTGGTTTTCTGTAAAATCACGTGGCAAGATGCACACTAGGTGACTTATTGCAGAGCACGATGAGTCCTACACACTTCAGTGCCCCTACTTCGAAGCACGAAAGGCAGCATGTCGGATTACGCTGTGGTATTTTAATAGCGAGCCAGTTGATCAATACTGCTCGTTCTGTTTGTTGACAAAATGATGAAGTGTGAAACACATAATTCATTTTTAAATGTTTATTTAATAAAAATATCTTGTACATTTTGAATACTGCATAATGGGTTGATTTTATCGCAAGTCGCCCGTGCATGCATCGTGCACTCACGCAAACGGGGAACGAAGGTCACTTTTTTTTCCTGCGAGTCTTGCAGCACTTGCACGGAGTTCAACGCTCTGCAAACATGAATGATTTAATTACTGCACATATATGGCACCATACTGAGGTAACGTGTAACTAGATTGATTACGGAGCTGGCGCACTATTCTGTCTGCTCATTTGGTAACTTCCCTTAAAAATATAGAAAAAAAGACAGGTTGACTCGTTGAACTTGCAACCCATCGACACAACGTGAACAAGCCTTTTTGAAAATGGCTGTGAAGATATTACGGCTGTTTTATTTGTTGAATGCGCTGGCTTGAAAAAAAAACAATTATTAAAAAAAAAGTTCTTTTAGCCTGATATCCCACGTCGTAAGAACTGTCACAGGACTCGTCTTAGGTGCGTCTTATGACAGGCTTCTTGGATGAACTGAAAAAAAAAAACATGATATTAGAACAGACCTCTAGAACGCATTCACTCTATAGCGAATGTGCGATAGGGACGAAATCGTCTGCCGTCTCCTGGTCACTGTTACGTTATATCTCGACAAACCATTTTAAACGGACAAGTATTTCAAAGGGAGAGCTTGAAGCGCAGCTCTTTGTGTCGTAAGTAATTATCAAAATAGTGTCACTGAGATTGCATATATATATATATATATATATATATATATATATATATATATATATATATATATATATATATATATATATATAGGCAGGCATGGTGGTTGAGTGGCCGTAGCGTTGCATATAGTCTAGTAGATCCTCCGTGAGCGGTCACAACGTGGTTTATTTCGACGTTTCGGCCTAGAGTCTGGCCTTCATCAGATTCCTGATGAAGGCCAGACTCTAGGCCGAAACGTCGAAATAAACCACGTTGTGACCGCTCACGGAGGATCTACTAGACTACATATATATATATATATATATATATATATATATATATATATATATATATATATTCAAAAATTTTGTTACAAGTAGGGGGGGCAGGGAGTTGCAAATTAGAATTTTAGTTTATGCTTTTATTCGTAGGCCCAATTAAAAAAACATACCGGAAGGAACCAGTGCGGATCAAAAAGCTGTATCTGCTGTATAACATCGTATAGTTCCAAAGCATCGTTTCGGTAGTTTAGTTTCTTTTCTTTCTGCCGAAATTGTTTCTCGGCGCTCTAGCTTTTGTCGCTTTTTTGTTACGTTCACTCACTTTATAAGCGTGTGTCACTTATGAACGGTAACGCTCCCGATCCCAACTGAGGAATCCACGCGACTCGCCTTTCAACCGTCCTCCACCACATCTGCCCCCAGGGCGCTTTGTTGACTGCTGTTAATACACTCGGTCAATGATTTTGGCTGCAAAACACCCGCGCTATGATTGGGATGTCTGAAAGTTTGCGCTGACAAAAGTGGGAAATAGATACGGGGCATTGGTCACTAAGCCTGTAATCCGCGGGATAAATTGTTCTTTCGGCTGTCGGCTGTGAGTGCAGGAGGAATGGAGCAACGCGGCGATATTTTGGACAACGAGGTGAGCCGCCTCAGTCCGATGATCTCTGGTGAAGATTTTGCGCATAGTTCACATGGTATAATAAAGAATAAGTGTTTATTTTAACAACGCAACCTTAAGAACAAGACGAGTAGCTTGAAGCGAAAAACGTATGAAAAAAAAAATTGAAAGAATTATGCCCTCTCCACTGATGTTCTACATAGGAAGACAGACCAATATGTCTAGAAATCGAAGCATAAAATGTTTAGGGAGTTTTATAGTATAGGGTACCCAAAGCATTGCGTAAGCGTTCGTCCCTACTGCGCATGAAGAACGATGAACGCTGTCTTTGCGTACCCTATAACAAAACTCCATTTGATATGTGGGATTTAACGTCCCAAAACCACCATATGATTATGAGAGACGCCGTAGTGGAGGGCTCCGGAAATGTTGACCACCTGGGGTTCTTTAACGTGCACCCAAATCTGAGCACACGGGCCTACAACATTTCCGCCTCCATCGGAAATGCAGCCGCCGCAGCCGGGATTCGAACCCGCGACCTGCGGGTCAGCAGCCGAGTACCTTAGCCACTAGACCACCGCGGCGGGGCCAAAACTCCATTTTGCACGTAGTATTTTGTATAGGGGAGTACTAGTTGACACGACTCTATCGTTCGAACTAAATTATCCTATCAAAGAACCGAATAATTTTCGGTATAATAATAAATGACTGCTGTTATGTAACCTCCAGTCTCTCTATGTGCAGTTTCACGATAACAAATAAGGTATTCAGTCTCACGCGTCTTGCCATACGGGGGAAATTGTTTTCGCATATTATATGGGTGATAAGAGTTCCACAGAACCAATTCATAGCCCGAAAGGCTATGAATTGATTGAACAGTTTCTCACTAACAGTTCTCAGTCAGTATTTTTTAATGGTCACCTATCTAACTCTCTCCCAGTCACATCAGGCGTTCCCCAAGGATCTGTCCTTGGTCCCCTTCTATTCCTAATATATATTAACGACTTGCCCGATCATGCATCCTGCAGCATTCGCGTATTCGCGGACGACTGTGCCATTTATCACACTATCAGTAACAAGCATGATCACCTGTATCTCCAAACCAATCTTAACAGCGTGCTTAATTGGTGTAACCCATGGTTAATGACACCTAATCCTTCTAAATGTAAACTTGTGTCCTTTTCCCATCGCCACAGCCCATATCGCTTCCAGTATTTTATCGTTAACACCGCAATTGAATCAGTACCATCTTATAAATATCTCGGAATAACCTTGTCTTATGATTTATCATGGCGTACCCACATCGCTAATGTAGTTTCATTAGATCTCAATAGTATTGTGTAAAACACGAAAAAACGAGCCTTTAAGTATACACTTGTTTCCCTTATATATATATGTATATATATATATATATATATATATATATATATATATATATATATATATATATATATATATATATATATATATATATATATGATGAACAAATTCGAGATGGCGGTACTTAGAGTGTTCACCAGATGAACGGGCGAACGAAAGCAAGAACGAAAGCAAGAACGAACGGATGGACGGACGCTTCGCCCCGCTCATCATCATTCACTCTGTGGATATGCTGCGAATTTTTTTTTTTTTGCACTGTCGGCAGTGACCCTTTAATCTTGCTATTTAACAATCGCCCACAGGAAAAGCCTGAGCCTGGTAGTTAATATTCGGCTAGAAAAGCTGCTATTTTCCACCACTTTGTCACGTAAGTGGTAAAGACAGTTCAGCACATCTCACGATGTAAATGCTCATAAAGCGAGCTTATATTCATCTAACTACTATTCAAAAAGCCTCTTAAAGCCACGTAGGCCTTATTACACGTAACCTTGCTCGGAGATGATCGGGTAACCTGCGAATCCTCCGTACACATCTGCTACCATAGACGTGACAACGTTGTTATGTACACATTACCCACACAATGTTTATTAACATACATTTGGATGCACTAGGAACTACGCACATTATATATACACAAGAGATGTGTCGGCGAGCCCTTTTCGTTTCGGTCTCCCGGGCTGTCACCACAGGGTCTTGGCGATGAGCTCGACCTACTGCTGTCCGCCGCGGGGCTGCCTTGGCTTCTAAGGTGTTTATGTGGCCGAGTGGTAACGAAGAGCGTTCACTGCCTGAACTCCCCCTGAAGAGAAAGGAAGCGCACGTGCCGAGAGTGGTGTGCGCCACCTTGCGCTTTCTAGTGAGCATTGTTGCAATCACTGGAGGGCGGACGCCATAAAATCAATATACAGACTCTAGAGAAAAAATCTGGACCAGAAAAGCCATAACCACCAAAGCGCTGGCATCTTGGAATGTTGTCAAAATCGCCATTACAATAATTTAAAGAAGCGCTAAATATAGCAATTTGAAACACTCAAAATCTCGCAATATAAATCATAAACAAGCGTGTTCACGTATTATAAACAGACGCAAATTGTGTGTTGTTCATATCAACTACTGTTAGGAAAGATACAATGACGACTTGAGCAATTTACTCGAATTGACTGCAGGCAAAGAGGGGCGTATGCAGCTTTGTTGACTAGATGGCGCCACCATCCTTTGTACCTTATTAACATTTGAGAGCGGGATCGTGCGGTGTGCACGCCGGATAAGTCGTATGCTGTGCCTCGCCGTCCGTGTTTTTTGTTGCCATGAGTCAGATCGATTTTTAAATGCGAATGCGCTTCTTAGTCGGGCAATGTCTGGCGTCCGTCGAGATCCGTCCACCCCCTCTCCCATAGCAACAGCTGCGGGCGCGCGCGCTTATCTTCGCCACTAGCAACCAGAGCCCCCACCTCCTTGACTTGAACGTGACTTGCCACCACCTCAATGCAGTGCGTTTGAAACGCGTTTGTAGTGTGTTTGCTGCCAGCGTTTGTGTAGCATGTGTTGATAAGACGCTGGATTTACGGCCGTCAGGTACAATGACAAGTGCAGTGCTTCGCAACTTCTTCTCTCGCCGTTCGCTCTCCTCCTAGCGCCCCACTTTCTAGAACGTCCGCTCGCACCTCACTCTCGACTGTTCGCTGGCTGGGCGCCTCTCAAGACATTCTGAAATGTGCTCTCGACCAAAGCCACCTAAAATTCTAGGTGGCTTTGGCTCGACACGCCGCTTTGAAACGCCGAGCCGAGAACGTTGTTTTGTTTACTTCATAGTATTTTTGAACCGTGCTCGCTAGCTACTAAAGCTGGAAACTCATACCACGTTTCTCGCGACAAAAAAAAAACAAAAAAAAAACAAACGCCACGTGCGACAAATGGCGCTAATGGCTGCATGGTGTAAGAAAAAAAAAAACATTATTTGTCTAACGCTGGGTTCTCACGTGCGAAACGCCGTTATGGCATTCGCATTTCCTCTCAGGGAGGTGGAGGCTTTTTTTTTTTGTCGTGACAGCTTCTTACGGCGACGCAACAAAGATGCATGAAAAAGCAAAAAATAAACTTCCAAGGGTCTTTGCAGAATTAGGTGGCGAGTGCGAGTTGACGCCACCCGTAAGCTGACTATCGCTCAGTTATGGCAGCACCAGAGTGGTCTTAGGTCTTAAAAAGCCCCGCCATGGTGGTCCAGTGGCTAAGGTACACGGCTGCTGACCCGCAGGTCGCAGGATCGAATCCCGGCTGCGGCGGCTGCATTTCCGATGGAGGCGGAAATGTTGTAGGCCTGTGTGCCCAGATTTGGGTGCACTTTAAAGAACACCAGGTGGTCAAAATTTCCGGAGCCCCCCACTACGGTGTCTCTGATAATCATATGGTGATTTTGGGACAATACGCCCCACATATCAATGAATCAGTGGGTATTAAAGAGCTTTTCTTGTAGAGACTGTAACTTCATGGCCGACGCCTTGAGCGGCAGAGCTTCATCTAGTTAGCGTTTCTAAAATTAGGTGGGCAGGGTGTGAGCATAAGAAGCTTGCCGAGGAAGCGTCTAAAATTTTTTCATCTGCGGTGACTAAGAAATTGACTATGAAGTGAGAGGTGAGCGTGCGAGCAGTTTCGTATTTGCACGCGGCTATTAGCTGCGCGTGGCTTCACTGTGCGCGCATGTGAAGTGGCTCGATATGTTCCGACAGTTGCCGCGAAGGCAGGCATACAGCACCGCTTTTTAGCGTGCAACTCCTTTTACCAGTATGGCGCACAGAATAGAGCGAGGAAGGATAATTAGATACATGCACTAATTTCAGACACTAATTATACTGTGCGCTTGAAAGTATCACATGGCGTACAGCAAAGGTACAGCAAATTCAACGCTCTTCCTTTAGTGCGCGATAGATCGGTTTTCTGGATCGTCTTATCGCGATCTAAGACAAAGTTTAGTATACAAGACCTAAAACACACACACACACACACTCACACACACACACACACACACACACACACACACACACACACACACACACACACACACACACACACACACACACACACACACACACACACACACACACACACACACCACACACACACACACACACACACACACACACACACACACACCACACACACACACACACACACACACACACACACACACACACACACACACACACACACACACACACACACACACACACACACACACACACACACCACACACACACACACACACACACACACACACACACACACACACCACACACACACACACACACACACCTTTCTTCTGTTAGCTTAGTGGAGTCCGAGAGGAAACAAGCTCCGTACTTGTGCAAAAATCGAAGCAACGTATTTCTCGCTAAGGCCTACCATTGGTCACCGGCTTTGCATGGGTGAAAATGAAAAGTAAATCAAAAACACTTTTCTGACTGCAACACTAGGAATCCTCGCTTGGCCACGGTTTTTCGTATACGGAAGACCCCTGGCGTTAAGAAATGACGCGAATGGCCCAACTCATGGCGTGGGCAGGGTTCTCCTTCAGAGCGGTGGGACGAATGTTCGTCGCAGTGCCTCCCTTTTCTATATTAAGTCAAAGTAACGGAAAGATTTTGTCCCTCCCTTCCTTTCTTGAATGACAACAAGAGGGAGGCGCACCCCGCTTTTTTTTTCTCGTGCGTGCGATTTTGGTCCTACTTAGTAATGGCACGGCCTTACCCTGTAATTTTTTTTTTTCGGGAGTTGTTCACTTGGAGAGCGGCTAACTTTGGCAACTGGTGGTCAGTGTGAAGGCGTGTAAATACTCTAGTATTACCCGAAAAGTTACAGCTTCAAAAATTTTGGGGGCAGTGAGAACTCTCTCCTAGTTACGACGCTGAGTAAATGTGTGAGACAAAATTGCCCCGCCCCTCGCTCGGCCACCTATACTTATCAAATAACCTGAGGGACAAGTGATCTTACGAAAGAAGGGCACGACATCCAGCGATGGTCACTGCAGCCGCGGCTGGCCTCTGCGTAAGCTGGCAGGCCCAACTGCCGGCACGCCTCCAACGGGAGCCGGTCCGGTGCGCAGTGCACCTCCGGTGGTGGACTCGTAGCGGGGCAGGATCTTCTGGACGAAGCTCTCCTCGCGCTTCAGGCTCGTGGAGCCGCCGGTACGAGGGACGTCCTCGTCGTCCTCGCCCATCATCATCATGCTGCGGGGCCGAGAGTGCGGCGACGGCACGTTGTAACCCAGCGGGCCTGGGCCGTAGTCAAAGGGGCCGCTGTCGCGGCTGTAGTGGGCCGACGAGGGCCGCTTCTTGGCTCGCAACTCTCCGTCTTCGGGACGAAGGTAACGGGACGCGTCTAGCGGCTGCTGCGGCGTCGGGGACCTGCGGGAGTTGTCGCCACGGCGGTTCACGACCGAAACCTTGCTTTGGTGCACGTTAAAGAAAGAGGTCTACGCCCGCCGCTTTGGTTATACAGAGGAAGAAAGGCAATAAACTCAAAATGAGACAGAGATAGAAGAAAAAAGAAATTGATAGATTGATAAGAAAAAAAGATTATGAAGGTACAGAAAGAAGATAAAAAAACAAAGAAAAAGAAATAGATAAAAGATAAAAGAAACAAAGAGAAAGGAAAAATTGCCAGATCCCATGTATGGTGGGAATCGATCATATGCGAAGCATGAATGAGAAATGTTGATATGTCACTTTAAAATAAAAACAATGTTACGAGCTGGAGGTAAATGATGCCGTACATGATTTCCGTGTCATGATTATCATATTAGGATGTGTTGTTTACCTTCGTCATTTATTCACGTCACGTGATACCAAATATATCACATGTGGAGCTAGCGAAATGGCCGCGAGCAATCTATGAGCGTAGTACGTTGTGACGTCCTTACATGACACGCGTGTCAGGATTATCATGTTTGCACCAGTCATATATTTCATCATTCATTGATGTCACGTAACACCAAATTTGGTGTATGTGGAGCTAGCAAAACGGCCGCGAGCGCATCATGGAGGGCCCAATATACTGCAACGTAGCGTTGATGAGCGCGCACGCTGGGCACAGCGACGCTACGTTAGCATAACGCGAGCACTCTATAGTCTGACGCCAGGCGCGACCAGCGTCCGTCGGTGCGGCCCGACGGAAACCGGTGCGAAACGAGACATGTTGAATTTCGCACCGATGCGTTACCCAGACAACACTGCGTCTCCCTCTTTTCGGGGCGGAGGGACGCCGGAGGCGCTGAAACGTGCATGCGTCACAACAACGCAGCGCAGCGCGAACGCCTGGGAGTATATGGCAGGACCAGCGCCTGGTGTGGCAACGCCGGCGCGACGCGACGAAATGAACGCCGGCGAGCACGTGCACCGCGTCACGTGGAAACGTATTGGCGCCTTGACTATGGCATGTAGTCATGTTCTCACATGACATGAACCTATTGATTATCATGTTTGCACCAGTCACATACTTTCGTCATCCATTGGTGTCACGTAATACCAAATTTGGCATATGTGGATCCGCATGACACATACTCGCAGGCGCGCACCGCGCTGCATTGCTTTGACGCATGCGCGTTTGAGCGCACATGGCGTCCCTCCGTCGCGAAGATAGGCAGACGCGCCTAAACGGCCGCGAACGCATTATCAGTGTGGCATGTAGTCATTTTGTTACATGACACGCATGTCGTTATTATCATGTTTGGATCTGTCGTCTGTTCGCGTGCTGTAATACCAAATATGGTATATGTGACGCTAGTGAAGCGGCCATGAGCGCATCATGAGCGTAGCATGTAGTCATGTTGTTACATGACACGCATCTCATGATTATCATGGTTGCACCAGTCGCATACCTTCGTCATCCATTCGCGTACTGTAATACCAAATTTGGTATATGTGACGCTAGCGAAACGGCCGCGAGCGCATCATGAGCGTAGCGTGTAGTCATGTTGTTACATGACACACATGTCATGGTTTTCATGTTAGCGTATGTCACTTTTGTTTTCCGTGCAATCATATCATACCATACCAGTTTTGCAACATGCCATGTGAACGAAACCACCGCAAGAGCTGCAGGACCATGAAATGTAAATCATGACACTCATAACATACATGCCATGATTTTCATACTTTGACTAGTCAAATATGTTCTTCATACAGTCATGTCATGGCATACCAAGTTTGATATTGATACCGTTATCAAAACGGCCAGGAGAACTAAAAGTCGTAGGCGGCTAGATAGATAGATAAATAGATAGATAGATAGATAGATAGATAGATAGATAGATAGATAGATAGATAGATAGATAGATAGATAGATACGCCGTAAGTTGCCGAAGTTCGCCAAAAAATGCTTCGCATTCAAAACATGGGGCACACTTAGGAATGTGCACGCCGAGGTGGCGCGCAAATGAACGCTTGTCAGACTCTACCACGCGTGGCAGGAGACGCAGAGGGGTCATCCCATGTGCTGGAGTTTAAAAGAAAAATCAAACAGCGTTGGCTTCTGTATTGTGGACATCATCAGTGCATTGCTCAGATACTAACACGTAACAATTATGAAGGTTGTCAGTTCCCAGTTGTCATGTGTATAACTATGCGTTCTTTTTGAGCGTCCTTCTTCGTGCTGTAGCAGCTTGCTGAAAGTATGGAGCTGCATGTCGTTCTTCGGGTGATATTCTAATCTCTTCATTGCTTCGTGATAGCGGCAAAACTGTGACTTTTCTTTCACAAAAGCGTTCTTTCTTTGTGTGTGTGTCCCGAAAACTTCCGCTTTCCGGAATCAACGTTACCGGTTGACATCGCTGAACTAAGAAAATTACAAACATAACTCGTTAGTGCACCCGTTCATATTTCCAACTGCGGCCGATGTGGAGGTTGCCGGCTCTGCAAAATCGTGCACCGAAACAAGAAACCCCATTCTCGCTGCAACGAATGAACGCCGTCAAGCGTATCTTTAATGCATTCAGCGGCACTCACTCATATTGTAACGGTAGGATGAGAACGACGAAGAAGACAAAGAGGAGGACGATGTTGTCAGATCTGTGAGCCAACTGGGCGCCATCTTGTCCACCACCGAGTTTATTCCTCGTTTTATAAAGTAAAGTTATTCTCCCGTAACATCATTGGTGGGAGGTGCGGGGTACTCACTTCACGCAAAACGGAGCTTCGTAGCGGGCGCCTAGTGGTCTCCCCCATGGCGACTGCAGTCAACAATGCCGACCCTTCCCCGACTACCGTGCCTTCTCCAACTACGTCCGTGCTTTCTCCAACTGGACCGTCAACCCTCATCTGGAGCCCCGAGAGATCCAGGTACCTTTTCTGGCACTGATGGCATTGACGTAGAAGCCTGGCTGAAGTCATACGAACGAGTGGGTGTACGTATGCGATGGGATCCAACGCTCATGCTGGCCAACGTGATTTTTTATCTCAGAGGTACCGCAAAGGTCTGGTACGAGACGCACGAGGAAGAACTGACTAGCTGGGAGTTATGCAAGCAAAAGCTCCGGGAGCTATTTGGCAGGCCTGTGGGAAGTCAACGCGCCGCCCAAAACGAGCTCGCACGTCGAGTTCAGACGTGCACCGAATCATACCTTACGTACATTCAGGACGTGCTCGCTTTGTGCCGCAAGGTAGACTCGCAGATGTCCGAAGCCGATAAGGTTGGCCATATTATTAAGGGCATAGCAGATGACGCCTTTCACCTTCTTGTGTTCAAGAATTCATCTACGGTCCACGACATTATTTCTGAATGCCGGCGCTTTGAAGAAGCGAAGAGCCGCCGTGTTCTCCACCAGTTTGCCCGGCTTCCAAACACGGCTGCAACGTCCACATGCGAAGACCCTCGCCTGCCTTCTACGGAAAGTCCCGGTGACGTTGTCCGTATTGTCCGTCGGGAAATAGAAGCCGCAGCTCCACTCGTGTCAGCCTCCCCCAACTCCGAAAGCTATCACGCCACCGTCTCTCTCATACAGACCGTCGTGAGGCAAGAACTGGCCAACGCCGGCTTAAACGTCTGCTCCATTCATCGTCCAGACTACGCCACACCAAATCCACCCGTGACTGTTCCGCCCAACCGACGTTTTTCTGCCAGCCCACATTATCGCGACCCGGCGGTATGGCGCACCCCAGACGACCGGCCGATATGCTTCAATTGCGGTCGTATAGGCCACATTTCGCGTCACTGCCGTGCTTGGTCCAGCTCTGCTCCGTGGCCTCACCCTCCGCCCCATCGCCCACCTGTCTGGAATTCACGCTCATCACCGAAAACAGAGCCGCTAACGCCTGAGAATTCCTCGCGCCCCCGATCCAGCCGCTCCCCTTCGCCACAACGCCGTTTCTCCCGCTCGCCCCCATCTCGCCGATCGCCGTCCCCAAGCTCGTTCCGGCGTTCACCTCCGGAAAACTGACGGGAGCAGCTCTTGGAGGTGATGCTGCAATACCGACCCGATCCCAAAATCCTCTACTGACCTTGCCCGCACATCAGAACCTTATCAATGTTGACGTCGACGGTGTACCTACTACAGCCCTCATTGACACTGGCGCACACGTGTCTATCATGAACGCTGACCTTAGAGCACGGCTGAAGAAAGTCCTTACTCCTGGCCCAACTCCTGTGGTCCGAACGGCCGATGGTGGAAAAGTCGCCGTAATTGGTGTGTGCTCAGCTCGCGTCAGCGTCGCCGGACACCACACATCAGTTCTGTTTTATGTTTTAGAACACTGCCCTAATGACATAATTTTGGGCCAAGACTTTTTGTCTGAACATTCGGCCTTGATAGACTGCTCTGCCGGTATAGTGCAACTCGCTCTACCTAATGTTGTTGATCCTCCAGTTGCCCTCCAAGTCGGCTTTGTTCTACAGAACACCTGCGTCTCCCTCAACGAACAGTAGCTTACATAGGCGTCTCCCCTGTTCCACCTGTCCCAGACGGTGTTTATATTGTGTCCCCCAATGTTGACGTCCTGCTTTCGCACAACGTTGCGTTTCCTCACACCGTCATCACTATTACGGCCAATGCATCCTGCCTACCCTTAGTGAATTTTTCACTATGTACACAAGTCCTCCCTCGTGGTATATCTCTAGCCGAGATCGTGCCGGCGGCAGAGTGCCATATTTGCACTCTAAGTTATGACAGCATCCCGAGTGCCGAAAAAACTTCGTCTACTCCTCCATCAGACCAAAGTGTGTTAACCAAGATGATTGCCCCGACTTGCCGAAAGAACAAGCTAACGACCTGCGTTCCCTGCTTGCATCTTTTTGGGACATCTTCGACCTTGGCGACCGCCCACTCGGCCAGACGTCCGTTGTTAAGCACCGGATTGATACAGGCGATACGAGTCCCATCCATCGGAGACCCTACCGTGTTTCCCATGCAGAGCGGCGCATCATCCAACAGGAGGTCGACAAAATGCTTTCTCGGAATATCATCGAGCCTTCATGCAGTCCCCTGGGCGTCCCCTGTTGTACTTGTAAAGAAGAAGGACAACAGCTGGAGATTTTGCGTCGATTATCGCCATTTAAACAAAATAACGAAGAAGGACGTCTACCCTTTACCACGCATAGACGATGCCCTCGATTGCCTTCACGGCGCAAAATATTTTTCCTCCATTGACCTCCGCTCTGGGTACTGGCAGATTGCCGTTGATGACATGGACCGTGAGAAGACGGCGTTTATCACTCCCGACGGCCTTTACGAGTTTAAAGTGATGCCATTCGGTTTATGTAATGCGCCCGCCACATTCGAACGTATGATGGACGCTCTGTTGCACGGCTTCAAGTGGTCCATCTGCCTGTGCTACCTGGACGACGTTATCGTTTTTTCGCCTTCTTTTGCGACGCACCTTGAAGGCTATCGAAAATCTTATCTGTCTTTCGTAAGGCGGGCCTGCAACTCAATTCGGCAAAGTGCCACTTCGGCCGTCGTGAAATTTCTGTCCTCGGACACCTCGTTGATTCCGTGGGGGTTCGCCCTGATCAAGATAAAATACGCGCAGTAAGAGATTTCCCTGTACCAACCTGTACCAAAGACGTTCGCAGTTTCGTTGGCCTCTGTTCTTACTTCCGCCGCTTTGTTAAAAACTTCGCCGACGTAGCACGCCCTCTTACTCAACTTCTCAAAAAAGACGCTGGCTTCATCTGGGGCCCTGAGCAAGCAGATGCGTTTCAAAATCTAGTGTGTCTGCTTACGTCTCCGCCTATCCTCGCCCACTTTGATATTTCATCTCCAACAGAAGTTCGTACAGACGCAAGTGGCTATGGCATCGGTGCAGTCCTCGCCCAGAAACAACAAGGACGAGACCGTGTTGTTGCTTATGCCAGCCGCCTTCTTTCGCTGCTGAAAGAAAATATTCAATAACCGAACGGGAATGTTTGGCACTTGTTTGGGCAGTCGGTAAATTTCGTCCCTATTTGTACGGCCGGCCATTCACAGTAATCACAGATCACCACGCCTTGTGCTGGCTTTCGTCCCTTAAAGACCCTTCAGGCCGTCTTGGCCGTTGGGCGCTGCGCCTTCAAGAATTTGATTACTCAGTCCTGTATAAACCGGCCGCCTACATCAAGATGCGGACTGCTTGTCCCGGTATCCTGTCGACCCTCCAGACGGCGACTCCTCTAAAACCACCTTCCTATCGACGTTTTCTCTCTATCCGCGTTTCATGACATTGGAATCGAGCAGCGACGAGATACTTTCTTGGACGGTATTATCCGAAGGCTCACATCGGTGAGGCCCGACCCTTCCCTTCGAATGTTTGAAATACATGATGGTGTATTGTACCGTTGCAATATGCGTCCTGACGGCCCCGAAAGACTACTCGTCGTTCCCATTCAATTGCGTCACACTGTTCTCGCCCAGCTTCATGATGCACCTACAGCGGGTCACCTCGGCGTGTCACGGACCTACGACAGAGTTCGCCGGCGCTTCTTCTGGCCTGGCATGTACCGCGACGTCTGCCGTTATATTGCAGCCTGCGACCCTTGTCAACGACGGAAAAAACCAAATGCCCCTCCGGCCGGACGTCTTCAGCCACTGCACATCCCACAAGACCCATTCTACCGTGTTGGCGTGGACCTGCTTGGCCCTTTTCCTACGTCAGCTGCGGGTAATCGGTGGATTGCAGTAGCAACCGATTATGCTACCCGATACGCGATCACACGGGCCCTTCCAACCAGCTGTGCAACTGACGTGGCCGATTTCCTTTTGGAGGACGTCATCTTACATCATGGCGCCCCTCGACAACTCCTTACCGACCGAGGTAGCTACTTCCTTTCCAAAGTGGTTGATGACCTCCTCCGCTCCTGCGCCACTAAACACAAGCTCTCGACTGCTTACCATCCACAAACAAATGGTCTAACGGAGCGCCTCAATCGCACTCTCACCGACATGCTCTCCATGTATGTCTCCGCCGATCACCGCGACTGGGACACTACGTTACCGTTTGTAACATTCGCGTACAATTCTTCCAGACACGACACCGCTGGGTTCTCTCCTTTTTTTCTGTTGTTCGGCCGTGACCCTGCGCTACCCTTCGACACCCTCCTGCCGGCCGGACTAAATGACAAGTCTCAGTACGCTCGTGATGCAATAATGAAGGCCCAAGCGGCACGCCAAGTTGCTCGACGACGCTTACTGGACTCCCAGGACAATCAGAAGAGCGTATACGACGCCCGCCATCGTGACGTCCACTTCACACCCGGAGATCTCGTTCTGTTATGGTTCCCCTCGCGCCGCGTTGGACTTTCGGAGAAGCTACTCCCACGCTATTCAGGTCCCTACCGTATCTTACGCCAAGTAACTGACGTCACATACGAAATCACCCCTACGGACCCCGCCATCCTTCACCCTCACACTGACGTAGTGCATGTTACGCGACTCAAACCGTATTACTCCAGTGCCTCCTGATTAGCACCGGGTCGGTGCTCCAGCCGCCGGGGAAATCATGTAACGGTAGGATGAGAACGACGAAGAAGACAAAGAGGAGGACGATGTTGTCAGATCTGTGAGCCAACTGGGCGCCATCTTGTCCACCACCGAGTTTATTCCTCGTTTAATAAAGTAAAGTTATTCTCCCGTAACAATATAGCTCTTTCTCTCTCTCTCTTATATAAAACCGAACAGTGTTTTTGGTTGATTAGTGGCTAGGCATCATGTTTCTCCGCAGATAAATATTTCTTTGTTACTGGTTACGCGAGGATAACGCACATTTCAACATTATTTTTTTAGCAAACGCACCCGCGACATCACCCCGCAGCGGTGGTCTAGTGGCTAAGGTACTCGGCTGCTGACGCGCAGCTCGCGGGATCAAATCCCGGCGGCTTCAGTTGCATTTTCGATGGAGGCGGAAATGCTGTATGCCCATGTGATCAGATTTCGTTGCACGTTAAAAGCTGCCCCAGGTAATGGAAATTTTCGGAGCCCTCCACTGCGGCGTCTCTCATAATCATAGGGTGGTTTTAGGACGTTAAACACTAAATAAATAAATAAATAAATAAATAAATAAATAAATAAATAAATAAATAAATAAATAATAAATAAGCATCTGCGGCGTCTTTCCTCATCTACATGTCGTTTATCAGTTTCAATTTTTTGCGGTATATGGTCATCTTAGACAAACAGTGAACACTGTCCGGGTTTCATAACAGGCGATTGCGTGAGAGAAAAAGAGGTGTGCTAAGTGCTGTGCTGTACGCCGTCATCATCATCATCATCGCCCCGTTGCTGAAGCATAGGAAGCGCAATAAATGTGTTTTACCCAATAAAAATTCGGGAACGAGTCACGGATGCCCAGTGCGCCAAATTTAGAAATCTGTAGGGTTCGGTTTCGCTCATTCCAAGGCTTCAGGGGAAAATGAATGAAAGCAACGGAAAGCGCCAGTTCGCACGAACGAAGTTGGTTGAAATCCAACGCTGACACCAAGAACACTCGTTCACTCGTCTACTCCGATGAGCGATGTGGTACCGCGAACGAGGTATTTGAGAAAATGTTTTCAGAATTCGTCGTGCGCTTCAGGGTAACCTGAGTGCTCACTGGGTAAACGTGCGACGCGATGCAAAAGCTGGCAAACATAAAGGACGGCTTTTGCATGTAGTGTTAAGCCAATTCATCAAACAGCTTTTCATGGAATGCTTTTATCCTTGGGAAATCTCATTTGCGGGGTCGTAACTTTAACAGCAAAAAAGGCTTTGATTGGATCGATCGGAAAGGCGTCGCACTTCCTCACGTCTCCACTTATTTATTATTTCTCTATGTGTCAGCGCAATTCAAGCAATAGTTTCAACAGATTTACAAATGACACCAACAATGACGACGACCGCAACAATAGTAACTAATCACAATATCGACAATGACGACAATGGCAACAGAGTGTCGAAATTTATCTCTGCTCAGACGCGCTGCAGAGAAAACTTTATATGCAGTATATGCCGAATGCTTAAAAAGCTGGTAACTTAGCTGTTGGTTTAACACTGTCTTCGAACATTGGCGTAGCTATAATTACGTCGTTGTTACGCCTGAGTGTGGTACAGATGCAGCTTTAGGCTGTAAAGGCACTCCTACTGTGTTTATTTCTGTCCTACTAGTTCCATATATAGGAAAAACTAAGAGGGTAGATTAGGAATGTCCAGAAGTAGAAGTCTGCACCCTTATCTCTCAAAATTTTCCCTATATTTGAATAGAGGTAGATATATCACTTGATGTTTGTCAATAGGTGGCATGATATACGATGATTGATTTTACGTTAGTTTGTATTCTGCATGCACTTGCCCCGCCGCGGTGGTCTAGTGGCCAAGGTACTCGGCTGCTAATCGGCAGGTCGCGGGATCGAATCCCGGCTGCGGCGGCTGCATTTTAGAAGGAGGCTGAATTGTTGTAGCCCCGTGTGCTCAGATTTGGGTGCACGCTAAAAACACCAGGTGATCGAAATTTCTGGAGTCCTCCACTACGGCGTCTCTCATAATCATATGGTGGTTTCGGGACGTTAAACCCCACATACCAATCATCAAATCATCGTATACTGCACTTAAACTTTGCACTCTTTTCGCCACTTCATTCGGTACTTAACCACAAGAAAGATATCGCATATAACAGAAGGGAGCCAACATAAACTTTTTTTGTTTTATTCTGGCCACTTGAAGGAGTAGCAGTTAAATACGAGGACATCTGTGTGTTTAGAAAAAATGTCTAACGATTTTGAGTACTTCGTACTCAACTATGGGAGAGCACTAAGCCGTCCCACTAAAAGTATTGGGAGTCGACTTCTGACGACGATGTACTACTGATGACATCTGCGTACACGCAGATTGCTGGGACGTGAGGACTTCAATTCATGCGCCAACTCCATAAACACGAGGATGCTTCCAACCAACCCGCAGATATACTACGCTTATTTATAAGCTTATTTCACAGTCATACTGAACTTAGTTGTCTTATAGGCACAGAAACGTGCTTCTAGGACACATTACAATAACCACAGATTATGGGTTTTCACAGTTGCCTTGAAAATGTGTGCTCTTTAACAAGATAAAAAAACCTGTGTACCTACGCACTGAGGAAATTTCTACAACAGCCGCTCACCACGCGTCACGGAACACAATTTTCTTTAATGATAGGTATAATGGCAAGCTTCACGGGCTTATCGTTGAAGCAAAATGAAAATTAATCACTTCATCGAGAAATGCAAGGAAGAAACATTCTTTTTTTTTCGCAGTTATGAGATTTCTCGCCAAGCTGCCATGCCCATTGAACCGTTCCGGGCGTTGATTAGCGTCTCAAAGGATCCTAGCTAAGCGACAAAGCTGCTGCCTTGGTCAGTGCACCGTCGTTTTGAGCCCTATTTAAGTGGAAAGCACCGTCCGCGCAGGGGTCGTAATCCTTCTCGATAAAGCCGTCCTCAGCGTGCGCTGCTACCCTTTTGTTTTCTTATTCCGTACGTTGTAAGCAAAATCTCTCCCCTCGGTAAAAGATGAGCGGATCTTCTTTCTCGTCGTTCTGAAATAATTCTTTCGCTTTCATCTGAATCCCATTTTACGGCAATAGATTGCCGTTGTCTCGAAGCAATCTGATCGGTTGCGTGATGGTTTCTTTAGAGAGAAGAAAGGCGACGATAACTAGTATAAAGTCGAGCTAACCGTTCTAGGCCGTAGTCCTCGGCAGGGCGCCTGCTTCGGTTCGCCTCGTAATCCTCGTACGAAGACCTGGGACTACCCGCAGACATCCGTTGCCGAGGGCGCACCTCCCTCTGACCGTAATCGTCGTGCTCGGGCTCCCACCTCATCGGCCGACGGGAATCGTTCCCCGGCTGTGGCCGACTGCGTCCTTCGTAATCTCCATCCCAACGATCGTAGTCCGTCGGTGAAGGCTGTCTGGCGGCTCTTTGCCTCGCATCGTTGTAATCGTACTCTGACCGAGGCCTCGGCTTGTCTCTATTCCTGGACTCGTCCTGGCGGGCCACCTGTGCACCGCCGTCTCCCCGCCTGAGATCCCCGACTTGGCGCCTCCTCGGCTCCGCAGCCCTGCGTGGTTGCTCGTCTTCCGCTCTGGGGTAATACTCTTGCCGCTTGTCGTAGGGTGGGCTTCTGAGTTCGTACTCTTGAGACGGTCTGTGGACATCTTCCGGTGCTGAGGGAAGCCTGGAGCCCGGTCCGTGCATCTGGAAGCGAGACTCTCTGAGCCTGTCTCCATCTTCAGCAGCGGGTGTCTGGGGTCTCCCGGAAAAGTTCTCCGGGGAGCGCTCTCTGCGGGAATACTCCTGCATGGGGTAATCGTCGCGAGTGTCACGAGGTGCTCTTCGGCGATCACGTGCCTGCAGGAATTCCTTCTCTTCCCTCCATCCGTCACCCCTACGGCGCTCTTCTCTTCTCGGCGGTTCACTGTTTTCAACCCTGGGCGCCGCAGCCCGTGGCTCACAATTTTCTTTCGCATATCTGGGCTCCCTCGATGTTTCCTGGTTCCGCGCGTCCTGTCTCGGGGGCCTGTTAGAAGAGACAGCATGGTAAAATATGTTTTCGGTGAAGCATTTTCTAAATAATTATCCGAACAATGCACAACAGTGTACTAAAATAACGTTTAAGGCAATGTACTGAGCTGCATAATAGAAACTATTGACGAGACACAAGATATGCATGGATAGATTTGCTAATATTAAAAGGCGCTATTCGAATAAACTATCTTTAATTTTATAACCATAGAGCCAGAAAACCATAGCAATTTACATAGTTTTTATTGGCAATTAAAAATGTTTAATCAATTCTGCAGTCACGTGTTACGTTCATAGTTTAGTTCTATACAGTGGCAATGCGCAGAAGCTTTCTTTTCACCACTTGACTTCTATATATATGGACCTCTAATCGTTCCTATTCGTACACATCGATTGCAGATGTCCAAGATTGACTAGAAGAGCAGATAAAGTACGCGTTAAGGGAAGTGAAAAATTACAACCTAAGAATGTGGGAACACAGTAATTGGTTGAAACAACCAGAAAACTGTTGTAAATAAATTAATCAGAATGCGGTAATTATCATTATTCTTAATATTATTTAACTTACTTTGGGGATAACACGTATGCAGGATTTGCCTGCAAGGTAAGGCAAAAATACTTATTCCTTCTTACTTGGCCTTACCACAATGGGGCAGCCAAAGCAACGGATTTCAAAACAATAAATCATCTTTGTAACCCAATAAAAAAACGAGGTCATAATCATTAATACAGTAAGCATATAAGCACCAATGGCAGTAGTGACATGATACAAGTAACGAACATAGTGTAATGATGCAGTCACAGTCATAAGCAAAAAAGTCAAGAAAAACAAGACATTAATAATGAAGTAATTAGTTATACTAGTAACGTTATGATCTAGTTAAGATCTAGTTAACGTTATGATCTAGATCTAATTAGTTATACTAGTAACGTTATGATCAAGTCGCCGAGCCTCGTGATTATTGTTCAGTCATATTGGCAACTAAATTTTTACAACAGATACGCGTCCGGAGTAAGACACATGTTCATTATCAATTGTTTAAATTCTCAAATTGTTTTGCAGTATTTGATTATTTCCACAACAGTAGGATACATATTGCATAAACACGTAGTTTAATACTTCATGGTATCAATGCCATAGTTTGTCTTGGGTGTATTTGTTACTAAAACGGAACTTAGAAGGCTAGAATTGGGCGTGTTGGTACAACATGATTGAATCTGCATATCAGAAAACGACAAGAGGGTACATGATTGTGTTCCACGCATGGCTATTATAACAATAACTGTACAAAAAGTGAAGGCTTTCAAAAGAAATAAATTGTTGGAAGTTAAGCACCATAAGTCTTCTCTGTGCTCTCGTGCAGTTTACGCTGATATGCACTCCTAATGAAACTTCAAGTCATTTACTAGTCATTATCATATAATGTTGAAATTCATCATATTATTGTTCTGAAAGAATATATAGTCTGTCTTCACTGATTTGTTGTTTTACTTTAGTTGACTTTCGACCTCTAGGGGAATCGATATGAACCACCCTGTGTTGAAGCAAACCACGCTGGATGCGAAAAGTTGAAAAGTCTGTGAACAAGAGCTGTCGCTGAAGTCAACGTTTCAATTAGCTTTGCCTTTTTTTGTTTCAAGTAGCTGAAAAGGACAAGACTATACGTTAGCTCCAAGGATACCTCTTTTTGTAAAATGTTCCATTCCTTCAAATGATTAAAATATGAACGAGAACACAAGTAGGGACATGAGCAACGGTAACATGCACGAACTACTAGGAGCTTTTGCCCCGCCGCGGTGGTCTAGTGGCTAAGGTACTCGGCTGCTGACCCACAGGTCGCGGGCTCAAATCTCGGCTGCGGCGGCTGCATTTCCGATGGAGGCGGAAATGTTGTAGGCCCGTGTGCTCAGATTTGGGTGCACATTAAAGAGCCCCAAGTCAACCAAACTTCTGGAGCCCTCCACTACGGCGTCTCTGATAATCATATAGTGGTTTTGGAACGTTAAACCCCACATATCAATCAATCAAATCAGTCAACTACTAGGAGCGTGCGCCGAGGTGCAAAGTGGTAAGATATACAAGGGGTGTTCAAGTGAAAATGTACGAAATGCCGTAACAACGTTACCATTAAAATAGATGCCCATGACGCTATCGCAAACTACGCGGGTCATTTAGAAGTGCGATTGGATACCCCGTAGCGGGTCGGCGCCTGCATGTGCATGAGAGTGGATGCTCCTATGAAAATCACCGTCCAGTTCACGAAGCAGCGCGTGTGATAACAGGATGGCGTTCACATTGCGAAATTCAACGACTGAGTAGCATCGAGACGTTATCCGATTTCCGACAACGTAGGGTGTTAAGCGGGCCACAATTCATCGCCGCATGGGGATCGTATACGGGAAAGACTGCGCGTCTGACGATTCCCCGTGAAAAGGGAGTGCCCGTTTTCTAGCAGGCCGTGATAGCTTGGTTGATGACTCGTGGCCAGCTAAATAGTTATCATGGTCGATCTCGTCAACGAGATTGGAGACATAGTAAGAAGTGATAGGCGTGTTCCATTGCAAATGTTAACAGTGAAAAACATATAAAAAAAACGAGAAAAAACATCTGAAATGAAAGCGCTTCAGCTTTGACGACGAACTCGAAAACACTCTGAGGGACTACTTTTTTCTGAACTTTCACCTTTTCTATTCTTTTTTTTCTAGTCTTCAAAAAAAGTCAGCTATGCTACTGGCAGTGCCCCCGTTCTTCTGGGCGTCCTTGGGGTTGTTCGGTCTGTTTTGATGAGGAAAGTACAAAACACGTGAAACATCAAAAATCAACAAAGAAGGGAACACGGGACCCACTGAGATATCCCCAAGCAACCGTCCATAATTGGATTACACAACATCTCTGAAGAATTCCAGGAAATTTAGAAGATCAAGTCACCGAATAAGTCACCCAACTCTAGAAGACAACCCCAGCCCAAAGAATATAGCATTCTTTCTTTCTTTTTATTTTTTCATTTACCTCCTGCTTTTTTTCTCATTTTATTTTTTCTCCTTCTCCTCGTTTTTACCATCAGAATTACCTGTTGGCTTCTGCCCTATTATTTTATTTTTATTGGTTGAAGCCCGATATACTTGAGGATTCCTAGAAAAGGAAAGCGGGTTAGGGGGAGACAGAAGGTTAGGTGGGCAGATGAGATAAGGAAGTTTGCGGGTACAAATTGGCCGCAGCAAGAACAGGACCGAGTTGACTGGCGGAATAAGGGGGAGGCCTTTGTCCTGTAGTGGACGTAGTCAGGATGATGATGATGATACTTGAGGTACGGTCTGCTGGGTTACTTTCATTTGCTTTTTTTTGCCCCACAATATTGTATGCGTGTGAAGGATTAGGTTTCGTCACAGCTACATGAATTATGGAAACGAAAATCTTTTGGCTTGTTCATCAATGGGATCGTTGTGCTCAAGCCTATGGTGTATACGTTCAGCAAAGCCTTCATTTTACCACATGTGTTTTTGTACCTATTCATTTGAACACCTCTTACTTTATGCGTAATTAAACTGCGCTTAGGATGAGACACCGGAGCAAAAGCAGTCTAACTGACGTATTGAAAGCACATCAACTTCCCTTCTTAAACAATGCGCGTGGGCACCGACAGTCATGACCGCGTGACCAAGTCCACTTGCCCACCAGGACTCAAGAAAATGCAGCTCTTGAAAAATACGCAGATGTATTGCTGACGCACGTATCTGAATAATCCGCGAACATTCCAGAATGCCACGTGCCCTTCGCTCGTCCTAACACCTTTTCGCTGATAAAAATAAAATAAAAATAAAATTGGGCTTGTACTTCTTCACACATGTGCTAAGAAGAACAGGCGCATTGTTTCAGGCGGTAAGGTTATGTGGCTTAAATAAATTGGGTAGTCTGCAAGTGATGATCTGACGGAAGCCCGTCTAGTCGGGAACTAACATTATAGAATGAAAAGGACACCAACCATAAAAAGAAAACACAAAAAAAGACGTTTCGGCTTCCCCGACGTGAGCCGTCTTCACAATGTTCGTCCTCGCATTCATTGTGAACAAAGCTTCTGTCAGGGAAGACGACACGTCTTTTCAATACGAAGCATTTCTTAGCGAACTTCGGCTACTTTGAGCGTACCTATCTATCTATAGCCGCTTTCGTTTGGATGCTCTCGTGGTCACCCCCTTGGCGTGAACGAAAATTAGCATGGGAGGGTAAGATGGTTTGACGAATGTGAAACGCTGTGGTGACGTCACAGAAGTGATATATACGAATAAAAGTCTACTACTGCTACTACTACTACTACTACTACTACTACTACTACTACTACTACTACTACTACTACTACTACTACTACTACTACTACTACGTACCTGCCTTTGTTTCAAATAAACTTTAGTTGCAGGTAGGCGCTTTTGGTCTGTGCAATTTACTGTTCTAGTGTCCGTGTCTGTGTGCGCGCTCTTATTCTGTTAAAAGATGAAGCAATACCAACTATCCGCGCTTGTGTTTCGACATTCTGGTGTGGCGTTTCTCGTAACATTTGTATCGTTTTAGGTGCGAAGCACCTTAGTGCCTCGGCTTGTCGTCGGCGTCTAATGTCGCCACAGTGTGTTCTATGCATGGTCGTGGTACATCATAAACGGCTGTGCGCGCCACTAAAATTGGCCAAGTCCCACTGCTCGTCAGCGGCCCACTAAAATTGACGAAGGCAGAAGTTAGCCCAACAGATAGCCGTTAGTGGAACACCATTCCCGGGCATGTAGGAAAGAAAAAGAAGCACCTTAGAGTAAGCTGCATTCCGACGCAGTTTTTAGATGACGTCAGTGGAGCGGAAATACCCTTGCCTACAGGCCTGCAGGTTTCAGACTTGGCACTGCCTCATAGGACACGGCATGCTTCGCCCCTCTTCATTTTGGCGCAGTTGGAACACTACACGCATCGCTCATCCTCAGTTCTTTTATGAAAGTTTGACTCAGAATATTGAAGCCAAATATGGTAGGCCCACTGCGCACTTTGCGCGTCACTTAATTAATTTTTTCTTTCGATTTCCCCTTACTGCGTTTAGACCTAAATTCTATATGGGGACACATATTTCAGGTAAACTCAACACGAATGGAACCCGCATGAAGGATTCACGGACGGCAGGCTGCCAGATTATTGCGATGCGCTCCCTTTCCCCCTCACCCTCTACCCTGGGAGGCCGCGAATCGCTTCGGAAGGGCGATTGTTCCCTTGGGACGCCTGTAACCCGCGGAATTTCTCCTCCCCGCATTCCTTGCCAGTGGGCGTCGTCGCTTATCGCTGGCGGCCATGCAGGTCAACTCAAGGAGTTGGCAGATATAAGCTGAGATATGGAGCGAATAGCTTTCATGGCTTACCTGCTCCTGTGCCTTTGAGAAACGAAGGCGAATTTTGATGTTCATACAAACGGTGGAAACCTTTTCAATCCACAATAAAATTATTTACAGGGTTATAATTCATTCGAAATACCTGGAAACGCAGTATTTCTGCAATATCACCTGCCACATACGTGCTCACAGGGAGGGCGATGGGGGGGGGGGTCACCTAAGAAGGGGGGGGGGGACGCAAAGTAAAAGGAAGAGAACCCTGCGACTCGGAAGGGGGGCGCAAAGTGAGCTCCTTATCATCATCATCCTCATCATCATCAGCCTGACTACGTCCGCTGCAGGACAAAGGCCTCTCCCATGTTACGCCAGTTAACACGGTCCTGTGCTTGCTGAGCTCCTTATACATTGACATAATATAGGGAGGGGAGCGCTGCGGCCAACGTCATGAACCCACTCTAATTTGGCCAACTATCAGTGTTACTGTCATAATTAGCGTTTGAAAAGTGTACCCTTGTCGCAAACACTGTTGCTTGCAACATTGGCCTTTTTCTCTCCTTAGGCAACGTCTATTTCAGATAAGACTGTCACACGAAACATCGCTCGCTATGTTCGCTTACAATATTCGTTCATATCTAGATATTAATCGGCTCGCGGGTGTACTTGTTTACGAAAAAAAAAAAAAGCATCTGATAGTGTTTCACACCAGTAGCTTCTCCTTAAACTGTCGCATTGAAATTGAGGTCAACAGGTCGAATGCTGCAGCTTCTTAACCAATCACATTCAGTTTGTCTTTGGTAGTTTATCGTCTGTTGTATCTGTCATCACGTGTACGCGCAAGACACTTTTCTAGGACCTTACATGTATTGGGGAATCCCGTCAAACATTTTGTTCATTTTGTTTCGTATTAGCGTCATAGAACTAAATCAACACGTTTACCGTTCTGGGTAGGAAGTTAGGGGCGCAAGACTTGGCCAATTTCACAAACTTATCATTAACAGCTCGGCCACTGAGTCATCGCAAGCGCTCATCGCAGCACTCGCGAACAATTGATTATCTCAAAACCCGTTAAGCACGTTCGCGATTGCGCCCATCTGCGACCCTTCTTTGTATAAAACCGTCGAGCACTCGAACTGTTCCACGTGGTGCCGTACTCGCATTCCTTCAATTTGAAAGGTAGTAATGGAAACGTAAATTTGTAGGATGAGTACTTACCAACTATAATCATTTAGAATGAACCCTTGCCAACTAGCTGAGTTCTTTGTCATTCTAAATTTGTAAAGTCGAACCCCTCGTCTATACCGTTTCAATCCGGAGAATTAGGTATTAACGAAAAAAATGAATGAATGAATGTCATCGATTAGCTTCTTTCAGCACCACTTTTTAACCTTAATATTGCAGTTTGCATTAAGCCTCGTATCACTTTATCCGCTTTTATCGCGCTACACTGTGACTGCCGGTTTCCTCGCTAATCAAAAGCAACCAAGCCTTTTCTGCCCGAAACCAATTGGTCTATTTGCATCAATACAGACACAAATCGCTTCCATTTCATCACAGATTCTACGTGATATCAAATATGCTGTATTGAACGTACTGCTGGGTTTTACGTAACATATCATCATTGTATAGTTACGAGATGCGTGATGAGAGAGTCTCTGCACTTAAGTTGACCGCTTCAATTTAGGTCGCGAACCTAAATTTAAGCACTCACAAGCCTTTTTGCAGTTGCAGTGGTCTAAGTAAGGAATTTAACGCAGTGCCTCTTGAACTTTGCAGTGCGTCTCCATAAGCTTTCAACTACACTGCCGTGAATGAAAACGTTGGAAGTATTATATAGCATTGAAAATGAAAAGCGAAGTATTCAATTGATGCTGTTCCGTTGCTCCGGTAACCTTTGGGAAATTACTCTCCCGGCTTCGGTGAGATTTTCTTTTTAGTGGCACATGTTCAGTGGCTAGTTTCACTCACATGTTCATTGGCTATTTGTAATGACATTCTTTCAGAAATGAAGGACCTTGCCGAAAACACTGCACACCATGCGTCGAGACGACGACATCCGCCCCCTTTGTCTGCAACTGAGCCCCGTAACCAGTTATCCACGGCTGCGGACAACGCACAGTGGATCCACATGGTACGAGCTAGTTTAGGGCGTTTGTTACTACATTTCTATTGATATAATAATGCACACGCAATAATTGCCTCTGTAAAGTAATGTTATTTTCTACAGAACTCTGTGACTGCCGATCAACTCTGACTCTATGAGACGGCAGCCACGTTTGTTTACAGCAGCGTTGAGGGCATTAATATGACACCCAACTATGGGGAGAGCGCCATTCTACAGTGTGCTCACATTTGCGTGCGATGTCTTGACAACAACAACAACAACAACAACAACAACAACAACAACAACAACAACAACAACAACAACAACAACAACAACAACAACAACAACAACAACAACAACAACAACAACAACGACGACGACGACGACGACGACGACGACGACGACGACGACGACGACGACGACGACGACGACGACGACGACGACGACGACGACGACGACGACGACGACGACGAGGAGGAGGAGGAGAAGAAGGAGTTATTCTTCCTTTGTTCGCTTCCGTCTATTTATTTCCTCTATAAAAGCAATGCCATTAACATGTAGTCTGTTCGTTGGCAAAAAGAAACAAAGATAGTTTCTGTGACCTTGCTACCACATCGCTGTACCGGCTCGGCCGGGCCTTGTCGCACAAATCCTCGGAGACTTAAACAGGCCCGTTTTTTATTTGTACTTATGTTGGATGTACACAATAAATTATTATTATTATTATTATTATTATTATTATTATTATTATTATTATTATTATTATTATTACAACTCCTAACGGCACGTTTCGCTGCTTTCTGGTGGTCGGTGCCATGTTAGAAGTGACCAACCGATATATAAGCGACTGAAGCTGGAAAGTTTTGTAGGTTTTCCGATGCTGAATATGGTGACGCGGCTTCGACAAAATTGAAGTTGTCGATAACAAAACCCTCCTTATACTTCGTTGGCATCTGCAGGTATGCGCCGACGCTTGCACAGGTGTTGAATGATACTTGAACTTCATTGTTCAGACTCCGACTCCGTGGACGTTTATCTATGTAGGATGCACGCCAAGCGCTCGCAGACGTCACCTCAAAGATAGCTGCGCCCGGGCACGCGACCACAATGTAACTCCACGCTATCAAAGGATGCCCCATCCGACTCTACCAAAAGGCTACGCTTATGTGATACATACAATGTATCAACCATTGCTGTAGTCTGAAGACCAGGAGTCGGCGACCTGCGGACCACGGAGCAGTACTGTCCGGCCCTCAGCAAAACGCCAGAACCCCACCTCCACTGACCTTCCTATCGCAAGGCCGACATGGCAGTTTTGACCTTGAGGGGAGCATTTGCATATTGCAGCATTGTGACATGGTGCTGGAAATAAACATAATCTCTGTTGCGGAAACCTTTTTCGCCGAGTTTCGCAGCCTTTTTCCCTCTCTCCTGATTTGCCATCAGACCCCCGCTGTGTAGGCTTCGTTCAACGTTGGCCGTCTACCTGAAATGGTTCCTGACCCATGGTCTAGACCGTATAAAGGCAAGAAATGGTTATTGTGGTGTTTACTTCGCGCAGGTTGTTGTTCCAAACACATATATCATTATGCACCATGACAAATGATCCATCGAAATTTTGTCCGTATAGTGCGAGAGATGCAGCCCCTTTTGGAACGCACCCATGCTCATGGGCAGCTCACTTTGAACAGGCCTACGCGATCAATATTATACCATACCGTTTCCGCAAATTAAGGTTTCAAAATAGACAAAGACGAGCTGTCGCGTAGAATATTACAAGTCCATGAATCAGTGGCGTAAGTTTCAGCAGAATGTCACACTGCCAGCTCAAGGGACCTTTTTACTGATTGATGGTCATCTATGAAAGGCCAGTAGATACGTCTCGCGATATATTTGGATGCCACTGTGCCTAGCATCGGAGTGGCGTAGGCATACGTTGAGGATCTTTTTTGTAATGGAAGAAATGCACAAATCTATGGACCAACCTGGCCAAACCATTGGTTTCTAACCCCCATGTTTTAAAACATCCTTTCACTCGGCGCTCAACCTGGACTTGAGAATGTTGAAGGCAAGCCCACATTCCGCCAAAAATGTTCGCTGCATATGAGCGATAGCTATCATTTCGTGAGAACCGGGGAGTCATTTTCAGTCTCGTGGCAGCTCTGTGCTCAGCTTGGTCAAGTAAAGGCTGGAACAGGAGTCGAGGCGCGTTTCAGAATACGGGGGTAAGCTTATTGTAGGCAGGGCAGCTCGATGTAATCTATAGAAAAAACGGTGAGGACAGGCACGAATAGATGATGCCGAGAAGGCTGTCCAGAACGCGAAACACAATAGGAAGACGTTTTTATGACATTTCTATGCTTCTGACATTTCTGTAGCAACATCTATGTCGTCGTTTCACTCGCGTGTGGAAAGACGTGTAACAACCTCCATCAACTTGAACATTCGTGCCTATTTATTGGAGCAAATAGCTTATGTAGGATCGTGTCACCGAACTTGGTTGAGCGTATACTGGAAGGCAGCCAGCATCGAAACTAGCTTGAGGCGAATCGGGCTGTGATCGTTGCTCGGGCGCACATGTCGCCCGAAGCGCGCCCTCGGCAGCAACCCGGCCTCGCCTTGCGGTCGTTCGTTTCCACACTCGTTTCCGGTCGGCCACGTCAGCAGTTTTCGGGAAAAGGAGGTGCTTAGCGCGCCACGTAAAGTGCCTTCCAGCTGTCGGCATCAGTGAGAACGCGAGATATGCGCGGTCATAAAAAGTGCGGGGAGACTGTTTGCGCTACCGGACCGCGCCACGAACGCGCGCGTCGACGTCTACACACTCGGAGGATCGTAGCAATGTGATGACGTGGAAGTATATAACGCCTGGCCGTAACATCGCCTTGGGCAAGCAGTGGGCTCGGGATTTGTTGTCACCTTCAATATGCCGCTCTGATTTACGAGGCTGTCCGCCTGCAATGTGCTCGCGAACACAAGAAAACGAAGAAATGTGTGTTTCTTTCTAGGAGATATGCAAGAAATATCTGGAAGTTTCTGTGCATGCATCATGTGTGAACAGAGATTTCCTCTGCGTGCTTCTGCGTCGCGAGACAGTTACCGCTGTACCCTTTCATCATCAATCTCTCTCTCTCTCTCTCTCTCTCACACACACACACACACACACACACACACACACACACACACACACACACACACACACACACACACACACACACACACACACACACACACACACACACACACACACACACACACACACACACACACACACACACACACACACACCGATCATACGCAATCGCCTGTTCGCACTATTTTCTTCCAAATGATTAGGTAAATGTTTTCTTTTTGCCTTAATGATAGTGGTGAGCTGTGGCCTGAATTCAGTGCCCTACAATGCCACACTCTCAATAGCGTAGCTGTTTAAGCCGGCTGTAAAAAATTTACAGCCGGCTTAAACCGCAGAAAACGTCGGGTTGGCATGCGCAACTACGGGTAGTGGGAAAGTCCCACTGCCGTGGTGCACGTGAAAGCGTGAGGAAGACCAGAAAAAGAAAAATATTAAGAGATGAAAACATAGACACACAAGAGAAAAAATATGGACATAGAAAAGGATTTCAAAAGAACAGAGGATGTATTGCAGAATCTGTGGAATATGCCTCAGCACAGGGTCACAACATTCCAATGGATACCCAGTCACATTGGAATAAAGAGAAATGAAGAGGCTGACAGCCTCGCCAAGAAAGCATTGAACGAAGGACGGGATTGCGCAATCCCCATGTCTGGGGCGGATATTCAACATTTTATAACGCAAGGCGCTAACCATTGTTCGATAGAGAAGGGGTTTGATAGCCCCAAATTAAAGGAATCAGTACTCTCTGAAGTTGATTCACACAGAAAATTTTTCATAGAGACAGATCTCCCACGACACATAGAGACATTAACCCACAGGCTTAAATTGGGAGTAGCATACACAAACAGCTTCCTGCACAAAATACATCGATGCAGCTCCCCAGAATGCCATTGTGGTCATGCAGAAGAAATTGTTCGCCATATTCTTTAAGAGTACGTTAAATAGGCGAATGAAAGAGAAAAATTAAGGAACAAATTAGCAAGTTTGGATAGGTGGTCCCTCACATTAAAGAAATTGCTCGGACTATGGCCTGAGATGCATCTTCAGAAAAAAAGTGCCGCCACATCCACGAAGTGAATGATGATGAGTGGGCGAAGCTCCGGAGGTAAACCTGGTAAACCATGAATCCTCCGTACATTTTGCCCACTCGATTTTATTGCAACGCTCCCCCTAGCGTACGTCGCCGCACTATATCGAACGATGACACGCGCCATATGTGGCATCATTCCTATTTTATAACACCTCGCATCTTTCATAATCAACTACACGTACCGCCGTCTAGTATATAACATCTTGCATCTTTTGGATGGATGGATGGACGGACGGACGGACGGACGGACGGATGGATGGATGGATGGACGGATGGACGGATGGATATGGCTGTACCCTTTAGATCGGGCGGTGGCTAGCGTAATACTTAATGCCGTCAGCTACAAGTACCGCCATCTAGTGAACACTGCAAGAACTGAACGAGAGGTGGCTACATACAGGGGACGCACAGCCCACGCCTTAAGGAGCTTCGCTCCTAAAAGCCGAACATCTTCCTGACAAACTATTTAGTGGAGACCGGACTGGCTAAGCGTCTGTGATAGACGGCCAGGGATCGATATATATGAAATGTGTTAGTGCATAAGCTTACAGTAGAAAAGGAAGGTGTGTGTGTGTGTGAACTGCTGCAGGCAAACTGTGCATTGGCATAATATTTCAACTGGTTTCAGTGTGCTATTATGTTTTTTGGATTGTTAATTTTTGGGTACCATTCAGTGTTATTCTTTTTTTTTGCTGCAGAACTTATTGATATGAAGTAGACGAGGCAGTATGGACCTCAACCTCTCCACAGCAAAGCAGTTAGAACAGAACAGAGCAAGACCGAAAGGGGTAGAAAAGAAAGAAAAAAGAGAAACAAACAGAGAAAGAAGTACAGAGAAAGGAAGCAATAGAGAGACAGACAAAAAGAAAGAAAACGAGAAAAAAACAGCTAGAGAGAAAAGAAGAAAATAAAGAAAAGCATGCATATACACGAGTGAATGATGATGAATAAGGTGAAGCGTCTGTCCGTGCGTTCGTCTGGCTTTCCGTCCGTGCGTCCATCTGTCCATCAGTTCATGCGTCTGTCTATCTGTCTGTCACTCACACTAGCGCCACCTGCTCAGCCAATCGTACAACTAGGTGGTTACGAACTGGTCACAAAAGACATGCATGAACAGACCCACGGCGTTAGGAGCTTCGCCCTTAAAAAAAAGACTCAGTGACCGTTGAAAGAAAGAGCGAGAGATAAAAATAAATAGGGAGAAGTGACACAAGCTTGACACATGCTTGCCACAAGAAGTGACACAAAGGGAGCAAACTGATGCAGTAGCTTAAAAGGCATGCAAGAAACGTTATTGATTGGCTCGCCTATGGGTTGCGGGCTGTAGGGTATATTTTCAGGCTTAGCCCACTACCGGCAAATGAGTAATCGATGAGAGGTGGAAGGTCTTATGCTCCAGGTTAATAAACAACATTGTCTCGGTTTCAACACATCAGCGAAGAAAGATCTTTGGTGCGAGCTCGTTTTCGATATTTCTTCTTCTCTTCTACGTTTATTCGGCGCTCATTCTCTTACCTCGCGGTATTTAATTATGCATATTATATACAACATCCTCTCTACATGCTGCTTGTGTTAGCTTGTCTTCCGCGGCTGCTATTGCGTACTCCGCTTCCTTTGGGAGACGTTAGCGCATCCACGTTCGCACAGTCCGGCACCAGAGTCACGTTTATTCCAATTAGCGTGCACCTGCAGACTCGTCAGTATTTTGTGCAGCCACGGCTCAGGGTTTCTGGCGACCTATACTGTGCATAACGACTTCAACCTGATGGCTCGTTTCATGGCGCGCTCGTGAAACGCAATAAACGCCGTACTTCGGGTTGGAAGCTCGCTTATACGCTTCTCAAGCAGTCTCCGTGATGTTGTTCGCTGTGTGTGTTTTGGGAGTGAGTAAATTCGCTATGGCGCTTTGTACGGGTAAACACACCGGTGCGTTTGCATATTTTTTTTCACCCCCCATCAAATGAAAGGATTGTGACTCGTGCATTTGCATTAAGAGGCCGACGTTGCTCGCGCTACAAATGACAGTGTTCGGATGGCTAAAGTTAAAAAGGCTCACCGACTGTCTTTAATGATCTCTCGTAATGGTGGATGTAATTGCGGAATTAAAGGTGAGATCTCGTAAGGTCATTTTTGCTCAACACCAACATTAAGGCTAACGCGTTTTTCAAAACATCCGACCTAAAATTTTGCTGTGAAATAATTGATGTTAAAGTTGGCATTTCATGAAGAAATTGCGTAGCAGATCTTGGTATCATGGCTTCGTCTTCAACGCTATTGCATTTTTAGTAGATATCGACAACTGAAAGTGCAATACAGGCAATATTTGTCTGTATTGTAATATTTGTGCCGTAAGTACACGCAGGCTCATTATTCGCGCCAGTTTTATAATCAAAACAACCCCCCAAAAATATGCATTAAAATTAGCGCAAAACTCTTTTAGTAGTTGTGCAAAGTTATGCATAAGTGCGAAAGCTTGTCTTTTGGTCTCAGATAGACAGAAAGTATAGTAATACCTATTCACAAGTTTGATGATAGAGCCAATATGTATTTACATTTACAATGGGCCTCCTTAATGCACCCGATATGGTTGATGCACAATGAAAACGAGGGAGACTTTAGCCATTTGTCTAAGGATTCCTAACCATTGAGATCGCGAGTTGGCCTAGTTAAATTATAATTTTCAGGTCGCGGTTAGTTTTAACAGCCTTCATTCCGCAAAAAAAAAAGCATTATGTTTTATCGGCTTTTGTTGTGTATCCGCTATATAGGATGGATTCAATTAAGGGCCTCCTATTGAAACATTTGTAGCTGTTGGCTGGAGCTATTTCTTGAGAATAAGATATGTATGGCTCGATATTTTATGGTCTTTCGGAAACCAGAAGCTTGATTTAAATATGCGAAATTTGAGGCATTAAAAGTTGTTTTCTGACATATAAAAAGCTCTGCCACTGTTTCGGTAATTTATTCGCTGTTGCTGAAAAGTACTTGTTTAATTCAATATTAACAGGCTGTCATGTTTCTCCAATCAGGCGAAACTAGCTTTGCAAAGATTTTATGGTTTGAAAACCTGCACATACCATAAGCTTATTCAAAGTCGGTGACTGGTGAATGTGACTGTTCAAAATTGGAGTCCATGAAAATCGGTGACATGATGACCGGGACCTCGGCTTATTCTTAACTCAACACATACTTGTGTCAGCACGGTTAAAAATTCGGTAGCGTGGTTGCAAACGATTTGGTTACAAGCCAACAATTTGAGTTAGTACCATTCGCTAGCTAACGAGGTAGTAGATTTTGATAACCTGCATTTTACTACCTTCACTTCTTAAGAGGTCAGGGCCTTTCGTGACTCGTAAGAGGTTAGAAGAGAATTTTTTAGGGCTCGTTTTTTTTTGTTAGACACAATATTTATGAGAACTACCCAGCGGTGATGTCAAGAAAAGTACAGGGGATGTTATTTCTAATAATTGCGACATACAAGTAAAAAAAAGTAAAGCGGACTTTTTCCCCTAACGGGGACCCAACCAGCAACCTTCGCGCTACGCATGCGATGCTCAGCCAGAGCCCCGGACAGGTAGGGTCGGACGCGTGACGCGAAGGTTGCCAGTTCGGCCCTGCCAGTTATCGTTTCTTCCCCTTTACTTTCCTCACATGTATGTCAACACTACTAAAGATAACACGCCCTGTACCTTCCTATCGTCTGGTAGTTTTCATTAATATTGTGTCTAATAAAGAAAAAACGAGCCCTTAAAAAGTCGTTTCTAACCTTTTACGTGTGAAAAGGCTTAGTTATGGTTCTATAGTGAAATGCAGGTTATTGAAATCTACTACCTCGTTTGCTAGCGAATGGTACTAACTCAAATTGTTGGTTTGTAACGAAGTTGTGTGTAACCACGCTACCGACTTTTTAACCGCACTAACATAAGTAGACTACTTGTTCAGTTAAGAACGAAGCCGAAGTGCGGGTCTCTATTTCACCAATTTTCATGAGCTCCGACTTTTGATGAGTCACTTTTATCAGTTCTTTCTTCCACATTACTTTCTTCACATGTACATCAGAATGATTACAGATAACGTTCTATATACTTGGCATTATTGTGTGTTAGTAGTCGTTATTATAGTAAAAGGTTACTATTTACTGAATACATCGACTTTAAAGAGCGCTGTGAACTTCTTCGCAATATGTGTCTGCCTGCCGTGCTCAGAAAAGTCAACAGAGCTACCACATGCACCGTGCCTTACCTTTCTTCGGGGTCCCTTTCGTAGGCGCGGTTCAGGTGTCCATTAGACGGCTGACTCCGGGGAACCATGTCATCCGGTTCCTTTCGTGTTGCGGCGGCCGTCACCCTAGGAATCGGCCGTACAGTTTCCGGGATGGCCTCTGGTCGCACGTGAGGCTCTTCAGGTTCAGGATCAAACACACTCTGCGCAGTGGTATACGACGTAGTGTAGTTCACCACCCTCACCATGAGCCGCTCTGCACTGTGTCTACTGTAGGACGAAGTCCTTTTCTTGCCCACGCTGGTTTAATTTTATGATGGCAAACTCTCTAATTTGATCACCCATCCAACTTTTGACCGTTTGTGGATTACGTTTACCAACCAGCAATATCTAAATATCTAATATTTTTACTTGGGCGAATGGGTTCATACACGGACGAATGCTGCGCGACTTAGGCGAAGACAGGAGACACGCTTGTCTGTGGCTTATTTGTGTCCTGTCTTCGTCCAAGTCACGCTGAATCCGTATGAGTCTTTAATAGCTATTCGTTGCTCTCACTGACCACCAGTTCACTGCCGTGCGCATTACGTGGCCAGCCCTGCCGGCCCATTTTTCTCGCTCGATGGATTGTTAGCCAAACTTTGTTGATAGTCCTAGCGTTAGTATCCGGATTAATTTTTTGGGATAAAGCCAAGTCCTGGGACGAACTTGTCAACTAGAATATCTGCTACATCCGCAGTTTGCTCTCTGATGCACGCTGCTTTCTTCTCGTCTCTCAATGTTGCCCCTACCGTGACAAATTTGCTCGTTGGCAGACATGTGCATACGCTTTGTGTGCGGGCCACGTAAAATATTTTCTTGTTCATAAGGAGCCTGACTACATCCAACGTGAGCATACATTAATGTATAAAAAATGCTCACGCTAAGAATTTCGGCTTCAGTGAAACTGCCATTCATGTTGGGGTAAGCTTACATTAGGTAGGTGGTGGATCTCTAAGCACTTCAAAGTACGAACGTCATTAAACAGGTCGGAGAAATTATTCCAGCTTTCTTTAAGCGAGTATAGGAGGGGACGAGTGTCTGTTTACTGTCTCTCTGTGGTCTGCTTTTATTTTAGGTCAATGAACCATCTTGGACAGCAAAGCGTTTTACAAGGCAATATTTCGAAATTCGTGAGAACAGGTGCTTGAGGTCATAAAAAAACTGCCAGAGTAATAGAAGCTTACCTTGAACGCTTTGTCCACAGCAGTCTGAATGTCAATGCTCTCCTTCTCGCTGTCTATTTCCTCCTTTCTCTTGTGCACGCACATCACAATGGCGAGCTGGCATGCAAAGAGTGGGAACATGTTTTTGGTAACAGGAGGAAGGGGCGTTTAGCAGTGAATGAAAGTGGCACCCGCAAATAATAATAATAATTATGTCTGAGGCGTTACGTGAACAAACCACGCTATGAGGCCCGCCATTGTGGAGGGCTCCGGAAATTTCGACCATGCGGCGTTCTTTAACGTGCACTAGCATCGCACAGCACACGGGCCTCTACCATTTCATCCCCATAGAAGTGCAACCGCCATGGCCGGAATCGAACTCGCCACCTTCGGGTAAGCAGCAGAGCACCGCAACTGCTATACACCAGCGCGGCGTACAAGGTAGCGGTGAAGGCGCTTTCAAGTCCACCAAAACTGAGGTGCACAAACATCTGCATCTTGCCGGAATCTAAAGACGTCAGAGCACTTAAAAAGTTAGGGACAATAATCATGCTTTCAAATTCACAAAAAAGATAATTGCATATTAAGATATGACTTTTTCAATACTGTGCAAACAATATCGAGTAAAAAAAGAATGTACGGGCTGTTCACATTTTTTAAGTATCGTGGTATATATAGACACATTACGTCTTGTGTTCCACAAAGCAGCGTTTACTTGATTCTTATCTTCTCTCAGCTAACGGTAAGCTCACTCAACTCTGTGTATTCTAAGATGTAGTTTTTTTTCGACGACGGTGTTTTGCGGGCGTAGTCCTTCGTTATGCGGACGACAGCGCTAACGGGCGTAATCCTTCAGTATTAGATGCATGAATGTAGTTACCACGTGGTGCTCCACTTGGCTAATGCCACTAAGCTCGTTTAAAACCATGCAATCGTCTTTACACGTTGAGATCTTAGAATTACCACACCCGAGACGCTCTTATCCCTGGTTAACATCGCTCTTATCCCTGGATAACTACTCTAGTATCTTACTTTTAAGAAGCTTCGGGGAGCGCTATGTATGCTATATTGTTGTCTGTTCCTGTCATGTTGCGCTACGCCACATGAATTGGGAATACTAGTCATCTAACCCTGCAACGAGCCTTGACCAATTTATATGAGCATTCGAAGGCGAAGTTAACACTTCCGTATGCATTACTATCCGAATGTATGCTAACAAGATGGAGGAAGTGCCAAATGTTTTTAACCGTATTAGGAGGCCAGGAAGGCAGTCCGGACTTTACTCGCACTGATGGCCACGTTTATGGTAGCACCTCACGGCAACAGGGGCGGCGCTGTCGCCGGTAACAATGTTACCGCGAACTTAGTTACAGCTTGGCACTCGACGCGTTCATCGCTGCTGCCATCCCCACAACGGCCTGAAATCAGTCCGAGGGATGGTGAGCTTTGTGATTCAATCTTTTTCTTTACAGCCCGTTGTTGCGCTTTCCGTCATCGTGCAGCGGCTGCCGAAAACTTAGTTTGCGTAAATAAAATAAAATAAAAGAGAACTTGATGAAAAGCGCCCCTGTCAGCCAAAAGTTTGTTTCCCTGAACTGCGTTGAAGAAGTGGGGAGGGGGGGGGGGGGCTCGATCAGCATTGCCTTTGAAGCAGCGTGAGTGGTCGGCCCACCTCGGCGGCGTCAGCGGAAAGCTCTTGAAATTCGGTGATCGTTCTTTCTTCGCGAACTGAGAACTTCTTTCAACGTAGCACTTCTTTGATTGCGGTAACTTCATTGACGGAGACTGTATATAGTGCCTTTCTGGATATAGAACGTGAAAAGAATTACGGGCAACATAGAACCCAACTTAAATGTGGTTCAAATGACGTGGTTCAAATAAAGCGTGGAAAACGCTCAGACAATGTACAGAGGCAATGCGAGATATGCGTGTCATTTTTGCGTGATTGCAGGTCACACATTATTTAACTGTACCAAAAGAACCGACCTGTGTTTCTATCGCTCATAAACATGGTGGTGAAAAATACGTAAACAGGGGTTTTGTCGAGTTGACGTTTTGGCACAACCCCTGCCTACATATTTTTTTTTTCTGATCGCGAGCTGTCTTCCACTTCCTTTCGTTTTTTTTTTTTTGAACTTAAACATTGTGGTGTGGAACGAAACGTATATTTGCGGCAGTTTTTATGGTTTTCACTGTTTGCTGGCGGGGATATTGTTAAAATTATATTTTGCGATTGTTGGAATTAACCATGCTATAATTAGGATGCACGCTGTAGTGACCCCATGCTATTTTTCACTTCCTATGATTTTTCAACGTTAACTTTCAATTTGAAGAACACGGATATTCTGCTTTTCATTTCGAGACAAGGTTACGGCTGCTTTCATTGTATACGCGTGTCTTTGTGCGAAACTGTTGCATGAGGGGCTACACAGCCAGCCAGCCGGAAACTTCTTGCGGCGGACTGTCAGAAATGTTAAATTTGAAGCATGCATGAAAAAAAATTATGTTAACATGAAATTCAGTTCGGCACAAAAAGTGTACAGCAATACGCCAGCTAAAATTGGAATAAAAGCGGGCTGCGCTCGTGCTATATGTAACAGGATTCGAAGCTGACTGGGTTACTCGCATCAGCTGGGTGATGAGTCACTGCACTCGATGACAGAATGTTTAATTGGCATGTTGCAGTCCTTGCATGTGAATGTTAATTGTGCTCTACATAGAGTGCCCCTCACAACGAAGAAACAACACGTGTGCTTGTACTCTTTGATGTATACGAATGCCCGTCTAAAGAATCTGTCACTGCGGCAGTTGGTGAACGATTCCTTCCAAAAGAAGCGAAAGGGGCGAAGAGTAAAAAGTATGACAGCCTTTTACCAAAACGCGAGTAAGTAAACTATTATGATCAAAATGAAGGCACACGAAATTGAGAAAGGGAAGCAAGAATTCGCGACACGGTGTCCGTCTCCGTACTCGGTTTTACTTCTTGCAGTTACAAAATCTGTACAAAAACATTAAACGTCAGACAAATCTGTGGCAGTGTTCATTCGCTGTACACAGGCCAACACGGAGGTGAAAAGGCGTGAAGTGTTCAGCACGGCCTCGACAAAAGAGACCGGCGTCGTGGGAGCGTCGCAGTGCGGGGATCCCTCGAGGCAGGTCGTTATACTTTCTGCTTGGTGCATCAAACACGATTTGTCAAGAGAACCGTCATGCGGCTCACGTTGTTCCCTCTAGGCTTTTCCCATTCCATGCGTATGCAAAAGCGACCTCAGAACGCGTAGCTTTCCTATGGTAGTTGACGAAGTTTCGACCTCGAGAGGATCTTGTGAGGCAGCGCTTCGCTGCCTTCTCCGAAACGAATTCTGACTACTGACTATGATTCAAACGTGTCGTATTCAAACGTGTCGATTCAAAGATTCAAACGTGTCGTATTAGGCTGAACACCACTCTGCATCCGCCAGCCAGCAAATCAAGACAGTGGAACTGTTTAATATGTGTCTGCTCAATAATCATCGTCATCGTCATCGTATGTCATTAGCCGGCACGCGTTCCCTTCCAGAGCGTGGTTAGCTTTAGACGGAGTGCTGTACGTTCGCCAACGTGAGCCAAAGTCGAAGTTTAGCTTAGCTTGGAGGGTATACACTTTAATAAAGATGGGTAAATGCTGGTATCAAGTTTGTATGAGAAAGGTGAATGATATATAGTCGTTGTCCAGCTTCATATATTATAGCCATTGTAATCTTAACGTTAAAGCTTGATATGACTTGCTGAACTAAGCAAAACTTGGTCTAGCATAACTTAACAAAGCTATAGAAAAACTACGTACAGCAAAACTGTGGCTTTGAAGAAGCTTCGCCTCGCAAAAGCAACGCCATGTGCGTTTGTCGCGTTTTTTATTTTTATTTTTTTGGAGGGGGAAGTAAAAGGAAACGTGGCCGTTCGTTGACGTACAGTATACGTATGTGAATGTTCTTAACATTCCTTATTTTCAATAGGAGAAAAAATTGCCTGATGTATACCCGGCGTTTAAAGCAGGCCCAGCGTTTTTCGAACTAGACGACACGAACTGAGAGTCGTGTGGCACACGGTTCAAAATATGCTCAGCGGCACTGGCATTGTCACGGGTATTGTTATGGGCATCGCTAAGCCTTCGTTTTCAGCTGTACGAAAAGCTGGAGCGAATGCAATATTCACTGTAAAATTGCATCTAAAGCACATAATGGTTCACTGAACGAGCACAGTACCCTACTCTGGGGGAAAGAGCTTAAGAATTGAAAAGAGAGATATTAAGTATCCGGCTATCAATGTGGAACATGCGCTGATGTCCAATATACCTGCATGCAGTTTATAACTCAGGCTGGTCGCTTTCAAGATGCTCACCTTTACAATCCAGCCGAGGAAGAAGTAGCGGGAGAAGTAGAGGAAGATTAGGAAGAAAGCCAGTGCAGTCTCATTTTCCGGCTCGAAGAAGTACGTGAATATCATCTGAAATGACGACATTATTATTATGATTTTGTTAACACACTACGCAATAAGCGTGAAATTGATTGCCCTCATCAAGAGTAAGAAAGTGCCCAGTAAAAAGGTGATAGTGAAAGACGCACATTTTACCAACAGACGGGTCATCCTGAGCCTTCTGGCTTGCTGCTTTGCACTGTGAAAATTGCCATGGGTTTGTTGAACAACTGTGAAAGTTGTGGCGGCTACGGAGAAGTACTGTGTGACCATCTTTGCGGTTAGTCATGTAACCTCGTCGCAATTAAGTAACGTGTTGCATAACACCCCCTCTAACTAACTGTACCTAATTTCCAATGAGTTTGCGAGCCGGAAACACTTCTGACAACTGTCTGGTGGCAGCTGATTTTACTCCATCTACCAAAGTAGCATTTGTAATATTACGCATTCACGTTTGATGGGAGCGGATGCTCGGAGGTTAAGAGCACAGAAAAAAAATAAACAAACAAACGAGGAAGACGAATAAGTTGTCCGGAGGGCTGACGGTGCCTTTACACGGCCTGTGGTGTCACCTGTGACGATACACGCATGCTATTGTAGCTTATTGACCCAAATTTGTGACTATCAAAAATCTACAAAACGCTATGCATGACTGCTTCACTGGTTCTTTGTCGCCATCAAATTTTCAGTCTGTTTGCCCAACATCGCCCCAACTCACACTGTCCGATCGGAGGACTGCTTTACGATGACCATCCGTGGCTTCATTTATAGTGCTACGATGGCGGATGGAGAATGGTTGAAATTTCCCGCTTATGTTAAGAAATGATAGATTTTGCTTAACTGCAACACAGAAAAAAAAAACAGAGTTGGGATAACTTTGATCAAAAGAGATGAGTGATAGTTTATTGCAGTAAATAAATTTACGCCAACCCAAGAAAAAGTGGTCGAGCTGACTCGAGCAAAGCTAGCCCAAAATATTGTGCTGTCAGTTCAGAAAATATGCGACCTCTGGGTGCAGACGGCTAACTTAGGACGGTAAGCGTATATCTTGCGAATAGGTCCTTTGCATATATTAAATAAAAACTATGCAACTTGAGAAGAACACACTTGACAAGTGACGTTTTCCCGACTTACTATGAGCCGGAAAAATGAATTCTCTTGCACTTTAACTATGTAGGATGCAGGAAAATAACTTCAGTGAATGAGTTCTAAAACTGAAGCTTTGGTGAGTTGGTAATGACCATCAGGTCATTACCAACTCACCAACTACCAACTCACATTACCAAGGTATTAACAGCGCATAGCTTCAACCTATGCGTTTTTTCTTTCATATAGTCTATGCGTTTTTGTTAATAAGTTCTTGATTGTTTAGTTCATCCGTTCAGCCATTTAGTAGCAAATGCAAGCAATAATTTTTTTATAGAAGAACACTATTGAAAGCACTACAGCGGAAAATAATGAAACGTGCGAGCCCCTGATGCTGAATGTTCCTGCATTAATTGGAATGTCCTCGGGACTCGCAAACGCTTTTGCAAGGAAGGTGGTGTATATACATAGGATTCCTTGCTGTTTCTTCCTCATACTGATTAATAAGCTAACAAACTTCGTTTGCAACTATGTCTATGAGTTCTGTCACCTCTGAAGTATTAGTCCGATCAGTAATCAGGACACGTGAGAGAAATAATGAGCATGGAGCTAGGACAGTTGTTGAATGCTTGGGGCAAGACGTGCGAAGGGGAGCAGGCTGTGTGGTCTAAGGGCTTCAATTTCGTCTGTTCTCTTCTCTTTTAAATAACTTGATGTAGAAAGCTTGAGGTTTATATAAATTCGGCTTCTCTATTCCGATAAAATAGCCATGAAAAAAATATTACTCAATATAAAAAAAAGATGAGCAAATAAAAGAAAGACACAGCGAACTCAAAAAAAAAAGGAAAAAGAAAGCTACTCGGTAATCTTGTTACGACTGTTATGACTACGTGCGTATCCCACCTACACTTTTCTGCTTAGTTCGTTTACATTTCGCGAATGCGCGACTCTTCTTGCGTTTTATTATTATTATTATTATTATTATTATTATTATTATTTTTATTATTATTATTATTATTATTATTATTATTATTATTATTATTATTATTATTATTATTATTATTATTATTATTATTATTATTATTATAGCCGTTGTAGATTGAAGATGGTGGCCACCGTCGTTATGTGTTTACTACATTTCCCTTAATGAAATAATATTGAGCATATGTTGGTGCTCTTGTAAAGCACCAGCTTCTACTCTTTAGTGATGTGAAAAGCACAGCGACGAAAGAATTCATAAAGAAAATAGAAGCTGGGCCAAGTTTACACGAATAACAACACGTACAGAGTCCCGTTACTACAGTTCTCATCAAATGTAGTTGTACTAATTAAGAAGACAGGACGCGTAAACACAGACACAAGAAGAAAGTCGGCTGTTAGTGGCGTCCTTTTCGTGTCCGTGCTCGCACGCCATGTATTTAAATAATGAATGCGGACCAACTAGTTCCGCTCTCTGCTATTTTAAGGTGAAGTGGCACGTACACCATACACACTGCAAAATAACACTACACGTCACGTAGCAGCACTCAAATTTGGAAAGTCGAGACAAACGGACACATAATGAGTTCTTACGAGTTACATGAAGTGCTCTACGAACAAGTGCTACGACAAGTATAAAATATGTGTTAGCAGGTTTTCTCAATATTTCCCAAGAATACCACTTTCTTCGAAAAATTTCTTGAATGCTAGAAGTTCACGTTTTTGTAAGGCATGTGTCTGTCATGGACCCAGGATTTTTCGAAGAGAGGAAGGTCTATGGTCCAGGGTGGTTGCATACTTTATTAACTGTTGTAGTTCGTGCTGATGTCACAGGAATTCTAAAAAAAATGTGTTGCACATTTTCATCTACGTGTCCACATGTGCATTCTGGGCCCTCCGCTCGTGAAATACGTGTAAGAAGCGCTTTGTGCACGCAGTATCCAGCTGAAGTTCCCGCTTCGGCTGGATAGTGAACCAGCGTTTCAAAGACCCCGCTTGCTTTTAAAGATAAATTAATCAAAAATTCTGGAGTAGGTCAATATAAAATATGTATGAACCAGGGGCGTAGCCAAACATTTTTTTTGCGCGGGGTACTTCGTGCTTCAACAGTACTTTGTGTGTTCGTGGGTGCGTTTGTACGTGTGCATGTAAATATAAGGAAGCAAACTTGAAAAATTCCTAAAGCCCCCAACCCTTGGCTACACCACTCAGGCCTTTGGCTATTCCACTGCTCTGAATATTTTGAATTTCTGTCGGACAATGTGGCTTTGCAACTACAAGCTGACATCTGTCGCAGTACGTGCTGTTCGTTATATGCATTACCGATGTACCGCGCTCTTTTTCGGCTACTTCATCGGCCGCCACATTGCCACAGATATTTTATGTACATTTCACTGGAATGTGTAAAGTAGGTGAAAATGTTATTATTATTTTTTTAGTTGTCTGCGTTTAACATTACAAAACCCCGATATAATTAGGAGGAGTTCGCCGTAGTGGAGGGCTGCTGGAAATTGCACCCACCTGGGCTTCTTCAACGTGAACCGAAATCTAAGCACACATTACGCCCCTATCGAAATACATACGGCTGCCGTGGCCGGTATTTGATTCCGTGGCCTTCGGGTTAGCAGTAGAGCACCACAACGAGTAGTTGAGGTTATCCTCGACGCAAAGCCTTAAACTTCTGCATTGCTTTGCGTTACGATCCGGGTCATGTTTGATCTTCGCGCTCCTTTTGCATTCCCCCTTTATTATTCAGCCCGCTTTCCCCCCTTCAGTGCGAACCAGGTGCAAACTCTAGCTGCATTTCTTCTGCACTGTCACTCTGTCTATCTGCTGTGGTTGGCTCCACTTGCCAAACATTATTAAAACACTGGACTTGTTTGACTCAAAGGGTACTGACACGAAAATTTTCAGTTGTCGTTTTTGTGTACAAATGAAGAGCCACGCTGTCGAGAGTCCAAGAAATGACCTACTAAGTGTGAGTGCGCATTGAGAAACTAATTACACTGTGTTTTTGCAAGCCAGTTTCGGTTCCTGTTGTACCCTGGTGTCAGAACTTGATATGAGCTTTTCGACACGTAATCGCGCAAGATCATAGCGACTATTCCACCGTGCCAGCCATGGCTCCGTGACGCATAAGTGGTCATTTCGCAAGTTTTGATAACGGCACCCAGACTGTTGCATGAAGTCATCAGAATTCGTACTGTAGCGGGACGTCAAGCTAGTCGGCAAGTGCACCGTTCAAACACTGACTTTATATATTTTTAATATCAAAATAAAATATGTTTTCAGGAATTTCTGGGCTACATACTTGTTGAGAGTCGTCTCTGCGTATAAGATATTAGTTAGGCAGTGTAAACTCACCGCACTCTTATTAATTACTGGTAGAGAAATACAAAAAAGTTACAAAACTCACCTCGGAGGTTGCGAAGAAGTATATTGTTATAGTAACGCTCTGAAGAAGGCTGACGACGGATGTGAAAACGAAAAGTGGAAATGCCGTAGCCTTGTCATTCTGCAACACAAACCCCACAGGAGAGTGAGTGTATCGGGCAAGGGAGACAAACTCTTGAGTGGTCACATTTACCGCCGAGAGAAGGTAAATAAAAGAAGAAAGAGTCGCGCTCTGCGCACACCTTGACGCACTTACCTTATTTGACCATATCAGAGCTGCTGCGCTGAATAAATAAAGCAGCTGGAAAACCAATATTGCCACCACGCAGAAAGTGTATTCTGAAAGCAAACGTTTGGAAACTTGTCATGTGGTGAACGAAACCCATACTTGACTGTTATAGACTCTCATAAAAGTTTACTTTCCAGCACATTACATAGAGTGATTGTGCTGTACACAATATTAATGAGAACTAACCGACAACGATGCAAGCAAAGTATACGAATTGTCATTCAACTAAGCAAAGTATTGGAAATGCAGCCCTTAGTTATGCGAATTCCAAGTCTGCTCGTACGGTCACTGTTGGTGGAGAGTAGGATTTTGTTCAACAAAAAAAAAGAAAGAAAAAATTAGGCAGACCCCACGCACCTTGGGAATCGATGTTATGCAAATCAGGCGAGTGGAATGCGAATATGTTTTTTTTTATTGAGCGAAATGTCATGAAGTGGCGCTAAATACTTGTACAAATCTACGCACACACTTACGTTAAACAGCTGCCTATGTTTTTTATTAGCAGTTCTTTACAATTGACTAACGATGCCAACAGCAACGTGGATATTAGCCACATCAGAAGCGGTAAGCTGATATGAAGCTTTGGTGTTTGCGGTGGTGCGTGCGAGGATGGTAGCCCTCAACACTGCTACACAAATCAACTTCAGCGACTGGTGCCTAACTGCAATTTACGTTCACCCAAGATGACGGCTGTATCATAGAAGTACATAGGTAATGTTTATAAAATCGGATAGCCAGTACTGCAACCACAACTGGCGTTACACGAGCATTAGTGTCTATTTGAAAAGGATATCCCAGGCCTGGCGTGGCTCTGTGATAGAATGCTTCATTGCCACGCAGAATGCTAGGGTTCAATGTTTTGGGGGACACTAACGTTTATTGTTAACATTCGTCCGGACGACGCTGCCTATGGGAGCTTTTTCTTAACACTCAAGCGTTAAAGTAAACCATGTGTGTTCTCGCCATTTCTGGGTAGATATAAAATGTGTATAACCTGTGGCACATTCCTGTTTGCCTGTGGCACATACCCGCCCCCTGGTATGTGTCACTGTTTTTTGGAAAGTGTTTGACGACGTACGCGACGATATTGTGACATTATTCATGTCATAACCAGCGAGTCGTATTCGTCAAACCATCTTACCCTCGCGTACTAATTTTGGTGTACCCTGTACACGTTTGGTGCACATCAAGGGGTTGATCATCAGAGCACCTCAGACGTAGGCGGATAGATAGATAGATAGATAGATAGATAGATAGATAGATAGATAGATAGATGCCAGACGTGCTTGCAGTACGCAAAGAAATGCTTCCAATTTAAAAAAAAAATGAGCCCTTATCTAGACTTTCTCCTTCCTTTTGTTTAAGCTGTGTGCAGTAAGCCTATCTTTCTCTTGAGATGCAACTGGCCTCGCAGAAATTTCTGTCGCAATAACCTAGCGTCTTTAAATGTTTCTTTTTTGAGTGGAGAATCTGCTAGTTCGGCTGCGCTACAGGAGCAACTTCGGGCATCATCAAAAGGTTGCGATAACAACCTTCTCATGATGCTCGAAGTTGCTCTTGTAGCCCAGTCACGGGTATGTGCACCTTAATTAAGTAAATGAAAGTTCACACTTTTTTAAAAAAAGTTTACACATTTAAGGACTCGTTTTCTTTGTTCGTCACAGTATTATTGATTTCTAACAGACAGCTATGTGAGCGATTATTCGTCAGCTACCATCTCGTAATAAGATCGCGCACTTCATGACGCCAAACAGACAAAACAAAAATCGCAGTATATCTACGGTGTAAATGATGATGAGTGGGGCGAAGCTTCGGAGGGTTCCTATTGGTAAACCGTGAATCGTTCATCCATCTGTACATCCGTCCATCCATCCGTCCATCCATCTATCCGTCCGTCCATCCGTCCGTCCGTCCGTCCGTCCGTCCGCACGCCCGCCCGCCCGTCTGTCTGTCTGTCTGTCTGTCTGTCTGTCTGTCTGTCTGTCTGTCTGTCTGTCTGTCTGTCTGTCTGTCTGTCTGTCTGTCTGTCTGTCTGTCTGTCTGTCCGTCCGTCCGTCCGTCCGTCCGCCCGCACTGGCTGAGTGAGTCGTAGGCGGTCACGTACGAGCTAGGAGGTTCAGACCGACGGCTTTGGAAGCCTCACCTGTAAAGGGTGTTCCACGCTCGTCGTATTGGCAAGAGGTGGTGCTGACTAACGCTCCTACGTTGAAATGTACATTTATACCCTAGAAAAGGGACGGGGGGATGATGACCACCTTAAATCAGTGGTATAGCATCAAACGCGTTAATCGAAGGTCGCAGCTTCGGTTCCTGTTGTTGGCAAGCTGTTTCTTTTTTTTTACTTTTCTTTCTTCAAATTTAGGTTACAATCACTCCTAATAACGTCCCCTTTACTTTCTTTGTCATTGTCTGTTGGATGTCATTAATATTAGGCACCACTACTTTACCCTGTTCCACTAAACATGATGAAGGCAACAGTAGCCAAGGAAGTGGCGGTGAACGATGGCAGGGAGCTGAAGAGTTCATACAATGAGATAATACTAGGGAACGGGAAAGGCGACGGTGGCAACGAGAAGACCCCTAAGTGATGGAAGGCCTACGCGAACAATGACGTGCCCGTAGATTTACGAGGTGTGAGTGCTTGGTTTCAGCGCGTGTTTCTGTTTCTGGAGATTGGACGTCCGTGTCGTTAATGTGACTGTCTGTGGTCTGCCTAGACCTCTTGGTGCTGAGAAACAAGCTAGTATCACCTATGGCTAAAACAAGTATACTTCGCAATCGTCCAGCTTCGCTGCTTCAAGCCTTGCGTGACTTAAAGAAAACGTCACTTTTTTTTCCTCAAGCAAGAACTAAAAATTGTGACGCTATTCAGGGAGGATGTAACCTTCTACTGCAGTTGTGTGACGGCCACATTCTGATAGTATAGCCTACTCTGAATATGATTGCGTACTTTAAACATTCGCCGGATGCGAAGAGAGAAAAAAGACAAGAGAGAGAGATAAAGATGAAAAGAAAGGCAGGGAGGTTAACCAGACGCACATCCGGTTTGCTACCCTGCACTGGGGAAGGGATGAAGGGGAGAAAAGAGGTTGCAGAGAGATGAGAAGGTACACACAATCACGAGCACACTCGGGGAGCACACATAGTCTACAGGCGGTCGCTCAGGTTTGTTGACAGTAGCAGTGCTTTAGTCGCTTTCTGCGCAACTGAGGCAGATACCCAAGGTCCTAGTATCTTCTGCACACAAAATGGTCCGGGGTCAAGTTGATTCAAAACCATCCGGAGCTGGCATCGCTGTGTGTCGTAGCAAGCGCAGCTGCACAGGACGTGTTCGGTGGTCTCTTCAGCTCCGCAGTAGTCGCATGTAGGAGTGTCTGCCATACCGATGCGAAAGGAGTACACCTTTGTAAATGCAACACCCAACCAAAGGCGGCATAACAGTGTCACATCCGAGCGGGAAAGTTGTGATGGTAGCTTTAGCTTGAGCGAAGGATCCAGTTCATAAAATTGACACCTTTGGAAGCTGGTAGACGACCAGAACGTGCTTGTGAGATCTCGAGCCAGCAGGTAAAGTTGTCTTGCTGCATCATTCCTTGATAGAGGAATCGGGACTACACGGGTTCCTTCATGGGCTGAGCGGGCTGCATCATCGGCTAATTGATTTCCGGTAATACCGATATGTCCAGGCAGCCATTGATATATAATATCATGCCCTCATGCTAGAGCTTCATGATGGCAATGTCTTATTTCTTGTACCGATTGTTCATGACTCCTCCTACGCATGGCAGACTGCAAACTCTGAAGCGCTGCCTTCGAATCACAGAATATGACCCATTTTCCTGGACGTTCTTGAACGAGATATTGTAAAGCAGCCCTTATAGCAGCAAGCTCTGATGCCGTAGATGTAGTCATATGCGACAACTTAAACTTGATTGTCATTGCTGCAGCCGGAATTACAGCGGCACCTGATGAGCTGCTGGACGAGACGGACCCATCAGTGTATATCTGCGTTCGGTCTAAGTACAACTCATGTAATAATAGCAGTGTTGCTTGCTTCAATGCTACTCTGGAGTGATTGCTTTTCTTTTTGATTCCCGGAATTTCTAGACGTACTTGCGGCTGGTCGAGGCACCACAAAGGACATGCCATTCTTGCAGCTGGCGTATATCCTGATGGAATGCTGTTTAGGTGCTTGGCTATGACGTCTGAAAACGTAGCACGCGGTCTTCCGGAGGGTAGAAGGGCCAAGTGGTGGTCGGTGACACGGCTAGCATGTCGAATGTGCGCTCTGAGGCAATCCACAACTCTATATGTCCTGACCGGATGGTCTTTGGCAAGCATGATTGTGGCATAAGTAGAAGCGCATCGGGGCAGTCCTAGGCAGATACGCAGTGCCTGACCCTGCATACTCTCCAATGAATGAGTATTGGATTTGCAACTGTTAGTCAGTACCGGCAAGCTGTAGCGCAATAGACCCAGAAATAGGGCCCTGTACAGCTGTAGCATGGAGGCCACAGAAGTTCCCCATGCTTTCCCGCACATGAATTTCATTATATGCACAATAGATAGCAGTCTCTTCTTCAAGTACGCACAATGCGGGCTCCACGAAAGACTTCTGTCGATTATTATGCCCAGGAAACGATGCGTCCGTGCATATTTGACACTCTTCCCATTGATGTAAACAGGGTATGGCGTCATTGGTTTGCGTGTAAACGCCATCAACGCGCACTTCACAGTTGATATAGTTAGGCCTTGTTTCTGAAGGTAGGGAGTTGTGAGGGTTGCTGCCTGCTGTATTCGTGCACGCACCTGAGGGCGAGTAACTGCAGCACTCCAGAGGCAAATATCATCGGCGTATACGAATAGGCACACTGACTTTGGCAGAACCTTCACCAGACCAATGAGGGCAATATTGAACAATGTGGGGCTTAAAACACTTCCCTGAGGTACTCCGCAGTAGGTGTAATGTTCAGCAGTTGTACCCTCATATGTTTGCACAAAGAAACCCCTGCCAGTTATATAATCTTTTATCCATTGAAACATTCGTCCACCAATGCCCATTGCTGCGAGAGAAGTGAGGATGGCATCGTGAGCTACATTATCATATGCACCCTTCACGTCAAGAAAGAGTGCCACTGATATGCGCTTGTGACTTTTTTCTTGCTGAACAAATGAAAAAGACAAGTTTGTCAGAATAAGTCAGGAGCTCTCAACAAGGGCGTATCTATTTCTTTTTAATATTATAGATTTGTTTTATCATCATAACTACAGTAATGCAGTCAGTTGTGAAGACGTATGGCAAGTTGAAAAGCGCCGGAAAGATGCTCCTTGCAAATCAGTTTTTGTCGTCTCGATCCCTTGCGCTTTCCTCTTTTCCCTTTTTTTTTCTGTCCTGATGAGCTGAGCCGCTTTTTTTAATTGCGCATTCACATGTATGCGCTGTTTTGTAAGGAACGTTTCATTCGCGGGCAGTGACAATGTCCACGTTTTTCTTCGTCTTACGGTGCATTATTGATAATCATGGATTTATATGCTGTCAGGCGAGTGTATTCATGCGGGAGCCATGGATAAACTCATTAGAGCTGTCCCACACCGTTTCGCGCTGCGGATAGTTCGGACACTCCCCCCCCCCCCCCCCCCCCCGCGGAAACAATGCGACTTGCCAGATGCGCTCAGTTTCATTAATGAAGCCGTAGCGCACACCGCAACGCGAAGCAGATTACGAAATTGGGTCCGTTTCGCCAGCGAAGCTGCGGTAATGTGGGGATATGACGACAGGGTTCAGCAGAACGCGCGGGCTGCGGATTCCGTTTAGCCCGCTTTGATTCCCCAGGAACGAACTGGCCCGTGATGCACAGTCGCCATCTCAATACCTTCCGCGGACGCACAATATGCCGATTAAAGGCACGCTACGCACGCGTGGGCTTTGTTTGAAAATGAAGTGAGAAAACCCGTAGTGCTCTTAGTTAGCCCGTACAGTGGAGTCAGAAAAGAACGTCTCTCTGGACAATTTGCGTTCAGACGCTTCGTGTGTATTCGGAACACTAACACGAATACTTCGCATCAGGAAACTATGTTCGGTATGAACATTTCTTAAAATTATGTATCATCGTTTATGGCGAAGACTTGCAAAGACACAATGACAGCAGGGTTGTTCATAATGATTTACCCCCATTTAGAACAGTCAATATCAGCTTCAATTTTTGAAATAGTCCATACCGCGGTGGTCTAGTCGCTAAGGTACTCAGCTGCTGACCCGCAGGTTGCGGGATCGAATCCCGGTTGCGGCGGCTCATTTTCGATAGAGGCGAAAATGCTGTAGGCCCGTGTGCTCAGACTTGGGTGCACGTTGAAGAACCCCAGGTGGTCAAAACTCCCGGAGTTCTCCGCAACGGCGTCTCTCATAATCATTTGGTGATTTTGGGACGTTGAACCCCACATATCAATCAATCTTTGAAATCACACCCTTCAAAAGGCATGGGACGCAGCTATTTGTTATATGGTTTGAGAGTACAGCCACACAGATGGCTTTTGTTTTCATATATTTTTTTGTTAAATGTGACGCATTTTTAGCGAACTTCGGTGACTTGAGCGTATCTATCTATCTATCTATCTATCTACTATCTATCTATCTATCTATCTATCTATCTATCTATCTATCTATCTATTCTATCTATCTATCTATCTATCTATCTATCTATCTATCTATCTATCTATCTATCTATCTATCTATCTATCTATCTATCTATCTATCTATCTATCTATCTATCTATCTATCTATCTATCTATCTATCTATCTATCTATCTATCTATTATCTATCTATCTATCTATCTATCTATCTATCTACTATCTATCTATCTATCTATCTATCTATCATCTATCTATCTATCTATCCTAATCTACTGGTCTATCATCTATCTAATCTATCTATCTATCTATCTATCTATCTATCTATCTACTATCTATCTATCTATCTATCTATCTATCTATCTATCTATCTATCTATCTATCTATCTATCTATCTATCTATCTATCTGTCTGTCTGTCTGTCTGTCTGTCTGTCTGTCTGTCTGTCTGTCCTGTCTGTCTGTCTGTCTGTCTGTCTGTCTGTCTGTCTGTCTGTCTGTCTGTCTGTCTGTCTGTCTGTCTGTCTGTCTGTCTGTCTGTCTGTCTGTCCGCTTACGTTTGTGTGCTCTCGTGGTAACCCTCTGAACTTGGCGTGAACCAAAATTAGCATTGGATGGCTTCACGAATATGACGCGCTGGTTAAGACATCAATAATGTCACAATCCCGTCGCGTACATCGCCAAACACTTCCTGCCAGGCAGAGGCACATACCCACGGGCGGATATGTGCCGCTGGTATGCGGGTATTTGCCACAGGTGATTGACACTTAGTATCTACCCAGGAATGACGAGAACACAGATGGGCAATTTCAACGCGTGAGTGTTGACCTAATTAGTGGTTGCAGTGCTGCCTACCCAATTTTATAAAAATAAGATATGTACCCTTTTGATACAGCCGTCACGTTGGGTTAACGTCAATTGTGGTTAGTTGCCATGCGATGAAGTTGATTTATGTAGCAGCGTCACGGGGCCAACAAACTCGCGAACATCAGCGCTTCATATCAGCTTCTGGTGTTGCTAATAGATGCGTTTCAGTTGGCATCGTTGTGCAAGTGCAAACTCTTCAAGGTAGGCATGTGCTTGCAACATTTTTACATATATTTAGTGTCATTTTATGACGCATCGCTTAATAAAAAAATATTGCTATATTCTCACCTCCCCCCCCCCCCCCCCGCGTGCTTCGCATAGGGTCGATTTCCAGGTATGTAAGACCTGCCAAATTTTTTAACAGCGAGGCTGTTAGGCTATTGGTAACGTGTGCTCCGTTGCCCCGCTGTGGTAGTCTAGTGGCTAAGGTACTTGGCTGCTGACCCGTAGGTTGCGGGATCAAATCCCGGCTGTGGCAGCTGCATTTCCGATGGAGGCGGAAATGTTGTAGGCCCGTGTGCTCAGATTTGGGTGCACGTAAAGAACCCCAGGTGGTCGAAATTTCCGGAGTCCTTCACTATGGTGTCTCTCATAATGATATTGCCACGTTTCATTTCCCAAGTTTTAGATGCGGAGCATCTTATACTCGCGCCTTGTAGTGCGCCGTCCGCACCGCTTCTCGAACATTCGACAGCTGACGCGCGCGCATGCGCCGTCGCGCCGTCGCCCACTCTTCCACCATCTGTGCATCCCTTCCTCCTCTACACACCGCGCGCGCTTCACTCCTCCACCATCTGTGCACCCTTCCTCCTCTACACACCGCGTTCGACATCTACAATTCTCCTGATTCTCCAGTGGACGCGCATGTGGCGTCGCGCTTCGAGAACATTCAACAGCTGACAGTGCATGCGCCGTCGTGCTGTATATATACTCAAGGTCGGCGCTCGCTCGCTCAGTTGCCGCTCGTCGGTTGGTTTGTACGGCGCGTCGACGTCCAAGGTCGCAGTGAAATGAATTCCAACGAATCCACAAACACAATGATCGACGTCCCTTCGACCAGCGCCGCCCTTTCGCATACGTGTGTACGTGTTCACTCATTTAACACCCCCTCCTACAACCACGTTAACCAATTTAGCCATCGACCCAAGTAAGTCGCAATTTAACACCCCATTTCACAACCACGTTAACCAATTTAGCCATCGACCCAAGTAAGTCGCACTTTAACACCCCGTTAACCAATTATATGGTCCGCATCCTCCTCAGTGTTCCCCCGAGGGAAGCTGCGGGCAATTTTTTTTTGTTATCGTCCCAAAACACCACACGATTCTCAGCGCAAACCACGCCTGCAGTTTTCGAGAAGGTTCCGGACTGTAGTAGATCATTTCGATAAGATCACGCCCACTGTGCGAACGGTACAGATTGTTCTGGAACCTACGCCAGCGCCAGCGATAACGCTAGAACATTCGACGGCAAGAGTATAAATGCCAACGCGCTTCGCCGCTTGTCAGTTGCTGATCGAAGGCCGACGCTCCGTTCGCCGCTATCAGTCCGAGACTGCTATCTGTGCGAGACTGCTGCTGTAATTGGACTTTCCTTTTACCGGGCACAGGTTCGCCCAAATAAACAGTTAAATCCCAACACGAAGTCTCCTGTCTTCGGCCACGTCACGACCCCGTGACAATATGGTGGCTTTGGGACGTTCAACCCCACATATCAATCAAATAAACGTGGGATTCGTTATAAGGTACTCCTCGGACGGGTATATGCCCCTACTGGTAGTGGGGAAGCCCTACTCTCGTGTGCAGCAGGTGCAAGCTTTAAACTAAAATTCCCACAGGTGAAGTGGAGCACGTGCAACACGTGAAGGATATATATATATATATATATATATATATATATATATATAATATTGTGTGTGTGTGTGCTTGTGTGTCATGTCCTCTGTTTTTTTTGTTTTTGGGATTGTTTGTTGTTCTTTGCTTAGTGCTTGAACATGTACTACCTGCATTATAGCTACTGTCTACGTTGTCTTTGTTCACGTAGTTTATATATAACGTAGTTCTGTATTATTCTGCCAATCATTGAAATTTCGTTCTAGTATATATTTATCAAGTGTTGCTTCCCATTTTTTACATGTAACATGCCCCTCCCCTCTGTAGTGTTAAAACCCTGAGGGTATAATAAATAAATAAATAAATAAATAAATAAGTAAATAAATAAATAAATATTTGTTTTAAATATCTCCATTTGCATTGCACCCTCTTTTTATTTCATTTGTTTCTTCTCCTTGTCCAATAAATATGTGTTCCGCCCCATAGTACCCGCTTCGTTGGCGGCACACTTAGCATTCTGACAAGAAGCGTGAAGGCATTGAATTCAAAAGCCTTCGTTGGAGCTCGCGGAGAAAGTTTTTTTTTTCGGCGCACTCTGACAAGAAGCGTGAAGGCATTGAATTCAAAAGCCTTCGTTGGAGCTCGCGGAGAAAGTTTTTTTTTTTCTGCGCACTTTGCTGCGCCTTTGACGGTTTCTTCTGAGTGACCCCTCAACCACGCTTGGAAGTATGATTTGTTGAGCGGCTAGATTCAACATTCGAAAGACCCCAAGAAAGACCGCAGTATTCATTCAAATCAACTTCGGCCATCTGCGCTTATTTACCCTTTACCATATGCACAATAAACTAGTGTCCCTGTAAGTACAGCATTACCAAACACTTACCATAGCGCAGACTGATTCCTTCGAACTCCGCACCCAGGCTGGTGGTGTTGTGGAGGTTGCCCAACGACTCTGGAACCAAGAATGTCAGCAGCGTCCATCCAAAACTCCACACTTCGAAGAACTCGCACTGTAAGCGAGATGAAGAGGTGAGAAGATATTCTCGAATCACTGTGAACTATAACCTGTAGATAAAATTTTGTAGTTTACGAGCAAACTGAGACACAGTTATGAGTAAAGTCTGGTTGTAACTAGCCCATATATATAAATAAATCTAAGTACATGCAGGATGGTATAGGCGTATTGAACACGTGTAAAATGCGTTCGACGTAATTTTGGCTATTAGAGACCGTTTGACTGTAAGAACCACATAAATCGTTTAATATGTGCACTAGAAGCAGTTGATACAGGGTCCATTAAGACTTTAGTGACCTATATTTGTCGCGCAAATGACGTTGAGAAATGCATATTGCCGCGAACCATGCATTGGGTTTGTTTATTTGTGTTTTGTTTTTTTGGCCTGGCTGCGCCGGCCTGTGCTATCGCCGTTTTCACAGCGTTTCGAACAAACGCTACCACAGCGTTTCGAACAAACGCTATCGAACAACGCTTCAGGCGTTGTTCGATAGAAACAACGCTTCAAGCGTTGTTTGTTGGAAACGCTGTTCGAACGAACAGCGTTTCTAACAAACGCTATCACGGCGTTCTCGATACAATTCGACCATTCGAGAAACCCTCGCGCCGAGGGATATAAATTCCCGCACAGCCGATGCCGCGTCATTCGATCGCCGACGCTCACTAGCGTGCACGTCGTTTTGCCGGCCGCTGCTTCGCCGCCTGTGTATTCTTTCAGTTGTTAGGGGAGCACAGGTTCGCTCCAATAAACTTGTTTCCCTTATAGACAACTGCGTCGTCCTTTGCTGCGTGACATCTGGTGGAGGTGCGGGGTACATGAACCCTAAGCCATTGCCAAGCCGACAAGCAAGCCCAACACGACGAGCACGCCCAACTCGTGTCAGCCACCGACAGCAAGGCCTTCAGCCAGAGTTTGGACTGCTCCCGGATAAAAAGAGGAAAGAAGACGTAAGAACCACGATGATCAACGCAGGCACCATGACCAGCGCTACCAACCCTCCCGTCGTTCTGCAACAACCTCGTGAGCCCCCATCATTCCGAGGATCTCCTGGTGTAGACCCGGAAGAGTGGCTGGAGAAGCTGGAGCGCATCCGCATCTTTAACAGGTGGGATGACGAAGAAACGTTTCGTCATGTCTTCTTCTATTTGGAGGATGCAGCTCGAACGTGGTTTGAGAACCATGAAGGCTCCCTAACCGACTGGACTGTCTTTAAGAGCTAATTCCTTAAAACATTCGCTACGGTTGTGCGGAAAGAACGAGCCGCCCTTTTGTTGGAGACGCGAATGCAACACCCTAACGAAGGTGTTGTACTGTTCGCTGAGGAGATGAAGATGCTGTTCCGGAGAGCTGACCCCGAAATGGCAGAAGATAAGAAGGTGCGCTTTCTGATGCGGGGAGTTAAACAAGAGCTCTTCGCTGGACTCATCCGCAACCCCCCTAAGACCGTCGCTGAGTTCGTCACCGAGGCTTCGATGATCGAGAGGACCTTGGATATGCGTTCGCGGCAATACGATAGACCACTCAACACCCTTTCGGTGAACCCGGTAAACGCCCCTGGATTGGCGACGGAAGACTTGCGGGAGACCATCCGCGCCGTCGTTCGCGAGGAACTGAGGAAATTGTTCCCAGCAACGCCGCAGCCCCAAGTCGCCTCCCTCACTGACGTCGTCCGCGAGGAGGTTCAGCAAGCACTGGGGAATTCCACGCCGTCGGAAGCATCTTGCGAACCACAAGCGATGACCTACTCCGCTGCTGCTCGTCGACCCCGACCCGTCCCAACCCGTTATCAAGAGGCCCCGCCGTATACCGCCGCCCAATGTCGCCCGCCCGACCCCCTGTAACCCGAAACCAGGCGCCCAGGAAGACCGAGGTGTGGCGAACGCCAGATAATCGTCCGCTGTGCTACCACTGCGGAGAGGCCGACCACGTCTACCGCCGCTGCCCGTACAAGAGGCTGGGTTTGCGTGGGTTCTCCGTCGACGCACCCCGCCCGCGAGCCGGCCAGCGCCCATTTGAGATCGAAGAATACCTGTCGAACACCAGCCGTGGACCATCCCGTTTCAACCGTTCGCCGTCGCCCTACCCGTACCAATCCCCCAACCGTCACAGCAATGCTGACTTCGCCCGTGGAAGGTCCCCCAGCCCACGAGGGGGAAACTAAAAGCAGCAACTTCTGGAGGTGGTTGCACAACGGCGGGAAAATGAAAACCCTCCAACGACGCAAGACCGTGATTCACGACATGCCCTCATCCCGACTTCCCGACGATACCCTGACGAGACCCCCGAAAACGACGACAGCTACGCTGCGCGACGCGTACCCGAAATGACGAAGCCTGCCGCTGAGAAGACGACGATGACGACGCATAGTGCCCGACCATCAACACGCGCAAGCCGCGATACGACGCCCCGACGCACCCGAAATTCGAGGAAAGCGGCATCCGACGTCCAGTTCTCCATCGACGGCCTTGACGTAGTCGCCCTCATCGACACGGGAGCCGACTACTCGGTCATGAGCGGGTCATGAGTGTCCAAGCTAAAGAAAGTTACGACCAGATGGGACGGTCCGCACATACGCACAGCAGGAGGCTACCTCGTGACCCCAAGTGGAATGTGCACATCGCGCGTCACCATAGACGGCACTACGTACCCTGCGGAGTTTGTCATTTTGCCTAACTGCTCCCGCGACGTAATTCTCGGAATGGACTTTTTGACGGACAATGGCGCAATAATTGATCTGCAGACCAGGTCGATAACGTTTTCTTCCGATCACTCCACGACGCCGCAGCCGAACCTCGGACACCGTGCTGCTGTAAGGATCGCCGACGATCACGTCACCCTGCCACCCCGCGCAAGCTTGATGATCGCCGTCAATTGTGAAGGTGCTGCTCCTGACGTCGACGCTATCGTGGAGACTGACCAAAGGTTGCTTCTAGACCGCGGTGTGTCTGTCGCAAGAGGCATTGCGCGGTTTAAGCAACGCAGATCCCACGTTTTGGTCACCAATTTCACCGAGGAGTACCAGCATCTAAACAAGGGCGCTGCAATTGCGTTCCTCGAAGAAACGCAAGAAGCGAGTCAAGTGATCGCGGTCGCCACCTTTGAACGCGCACGCGCAGATGCTTCCAGGCTGCCACATCCTTTCGACGTGAACCCGGCGTTGTCGCAAGAAAATCGGGACAGATTACTGGAGTTGCTCCGTCGCTACAGCGAGTGTTTTTCCTCGAACTCGAAGTTACGTCAGACACCTTTGGCGAAGCACCGGATAATAACCGAAGATGGAGCCCGACCTACCAGACAGTCACCGTACCGCGTTTCTTCACACGAGCGCGAAGCCATCCGGACTCAAGTAGATGACATGCTCAGCGACGACATAATACAGCCATCGAAAAGTCCGTGGGCTGCGCCGGTTGTACTCGTGAAGAAAAAAGATGGCACTTTAAGATTCTGCGTTGACTACCGGAGACTAAACAAAATCACCAAAAAGGACGTGTACCCCCTGCCACGAATCGACGACGCCCTCGACCACCTCTGCCACGCCAAGTACTTCTCATCCATGGATCTGAAGACCGGCTACTGGCAAATTGAAGTGGACGAGAGAGACCGAGAGAAGACTGCATTTATAACCCCGGACGGTCTATACGAGTTCAAGGTGATGCCGTTTGGGCTGTGCACGGCGCCCGCAACGTTTCAGAGAGTTATGGACACTGTGCTAGCAGGCCTGAAGTGGCACACTTGCCTCGTATACCTCGACGACGTTGTCGTATTCGCCCGGACTTTCGACGAACACCTCACAAGGTTGGAATCTGTACTCGAGGCCATTCGTACGTCGGGGTTAACGCTGAAGCCTGAGAAGTGCCGTTTCGCGTACGAGGAACTCAAGTTCTTGGGTCACGTCGTGAACGCCGCGGGAGTCCTACCTGACCCGGCAAAAATATCAGCCATTGCGAACTTCACAAGGCCGAAAGATAAGAAGGATGTGCGAAGGTTTCTCGGACTGTGCGCATACTACCGGCGCTTCGTCGCAAACTTCGCACGCATTGCAGAGCCACTCACGCGCCTGACGAAAGAAAGCACCCCTTTCAGCTGGGAAAACGACCAAGAAAAGGCATTCTGCGAGCTGCAACAACGCCTGCAAAACCCGCCCGTGCTCGCTCATTTCGACGAAAACGCCGAAACGGAAATGCACACGGACGCCAGTGATATCGGTTTGGGTGCCGTCCTCGTCCAAAAGCAAAGCGGTTACGAAAAGGTAATCGCCTATGCAAGCCGTGGTCTGTCGAAGGAGGAGAGAAACTACTCTGCCTCCGAGAAAGAGTGCCTGGCTATCATATGGGCCATTTCAAAATTTCGCCCATACGTCTATGGTAGACCGTTTAAGGTTGTGACAGACCATCATGCGCTGTGTTGGCTCGCCAATTTGAAGGACCCCTCTGGCCGTCTTGGGCGGTGGAGCTTGCGCCTGCAAGAGTTCGACGTTACAATATTCTACAAATCCGGCAGGAAACACTCCGACGCCGACTGCCTGTCCCGCGCCCCCGTCGACCCACCACCACAGGACTCCGATGAAGACAGCGCGTTCTTCGGAGTCGTGACAGAGAGCGACCTAGCCGCCCAGCAGCGTGCCGACCCTGACCTCCGCGCCATGATCGACCACCTCGAAGGACGCAACGTCGCCGTGCCTAGGGCGTTCAAGCGCAACTTACCAGCATTCAGCCTCAAAAACTCCATCCTAGTGAAGAAGAATTTCAACCCCGGAACGAGAACGAATTATCTACTTGTCATCCCCGCAGACCTTCGTGACGAAATTTTGGAAGCGTGCCACGACGACCCGTCTTCCGGCATCTCGGAACAGCTCGCACGATTACAAAAATCAAGGCGAAATACTTCTGGCCCCGCCTTACATCCGATGTCACCCACTACGTCCGGAGCTGCCGTGACTGCCAGCGACGAAAAACACCACCGACGAGACCAGCCGGACTTCTGCAGCCGATCGCCGTCCCAACGAGGCCCTTCCAACAGATCGGAATGGACCTTCTGGGCCCGTTCCCTACATCCCGATCCGCGAACAAATGGATTGTCGTAGCGACAGACTACACGACGCGCTACGCAGAGACCACCGCTCTTCCTAGGGGAACTGCACAAGAAGTTGCAAAGTTCTTTATTAACCAAATTGTGCTGCGACATGGAGCCCCTGAGGTCCTAATCACGGACCGCGGAACGACCTTCACTGCGGAGCTCATGCAAGGAATCTTACGCTACAGCAACACAGATCACCGAAGAACGACGGCGTACCACCCCCAAACGAATGGACTAACGGAACGGCTCAATAAGACAATCGCGGATATGCTGTCTATGTACGTCGACGTTGAACATAAGACGTGGGACGAAGTCCTCCCGTACGTCACGTTTGCGTACAACACGGCTATTCAAGAAACCACGCAGATGACACCGTTCGAGCTCGTCTACGGAAGACGGCCGACTACGATGCTCGACGCCATGCTTCCGCACGTAGAAGACGACGACCTCAACGCCGACGTCCAAGGATACCTCCAACGTGCGGAGGAGGCCCGCCAGCTCGCTCGAGCTCGTATAACGGACCAGCAACTGGTGGATGCCAGACGCTACAATCTCCGACGCCGAGACGCCGAGTACCATCCTGGAGATCGTGTGTTGGTTTGGACTCCCATTCGACGACGTGGACTCAGTGAGAAACTTCTACGACGCTATTTCGGACCCTACCAGATTCTACGACGTGTTGGCGAACTAACGTACGAAGTGATCCCCGATGGGGACTCCCGTACATCACGACGACGCACGCGGCCCGAAGTCGTCCATGTGGTTCGCTTAAAACCTTTCTACGGACGATGACGAACTTTTAATTTGTGTGGACTGTCCCTTATGTTAGCATCGGGTCGATGCACTCTTAGAGGGGGGGTAATGCCGCGAACCATGCATTGGGTTTGTTTATTTGTGTTTTGTTTTTTTGGCCTGGCTGCGCCGGCCTGTGCTATCGCCGTTTTCACAGCGTTTCGAACAAACGCTACCACAGCGTTTCGAACAAACGCTATCGAACAACGCTTCAGGCGTTGTTCGATAGAAACAACGCTTCAAGCGTTGTTTGTTGGAAACGCTGTTCGAACGAACAGCGTTTCTAACAAACGCTATCACGGCGTTCTCGATACAATTCGACCATTCGAGAAACCCTCGCGCCGAGGGATATAAATTCCCGCACAGCCGATGCCGCGTCATTCGATCGCCGACGCTCACTAGCGTGCACGTCGTTGTGCCGGCCGCTGCTTCGCCGCCTGTGTATTCTTTCAGTTGTTAGGGGAGCACAGGTTCGCTCCAATAAACTTGTTTCCCTTATAGACAACTGCGTCGTCCTTTGCTGCGTGACAATATCATCAGATGGCAAAAATAGAAAAAGGAAAAGAAGAGGCGAGAAAAACACTGTTAAGGCAGTTGTCGATGAAGTTTTACAGTGTGATCAAAAATGTTTAGTCTTAAGTAGCCTATACATAAATGAAACCAAACGCATGCAGCACTGCACAGGCATAGCCAATGAACACGTGTGAAAGGGGCTCGATGTCATTTAGGCTGGTAAAGGCTATTGATCATAAGAGCCACACTAACAATTGTATAATGTGCTCGCTTTAAGCACTTTCTCGGTACTTTGACAGGAAAAAAAAAACAGCATTGAGGATGTTTTTCTCTGAAGCTAAGTGTATATGAATAAAACACAAGAAGACGAACAGTTTTAACGATATATTTCTAAGATTTATCTTAAATGTCTTACATTATATTTATTTTAACCATATTGTTCGCGTAGGTTATTTATGTGTGTGCTATATGCTAACATCTACTGGTGACGTTCTCCTGGTATTTTACCTAAGCTGACAGAGCGCCAATGCAGCAGTTTTTTTTTTCACCATTTCTCATTGACCTGCCTGCTACAAAACATCGCTGTTTCAGCCGGAAAGAGGCCAAACTAAACAACGATTATTTGTCTTGATGTTACGTGAGCAACATAATAAAAAAATAACTGAATGCGAAAACAAAATAATCGCTCTTGCTTTTAGAAAAGTTCTCTGTGGCTGGCCTCAACGACGAAGTACAGTCGTCACGGGTCTCGAAGCAAAAGATGTTTCTGCCGTGGGTAAAGCTTTTATTCTCTGCCACCGATCACCACACAATGGCAGCGGGCATCGATGAACGCCGTTCCAATGAATGTTCTGGGCATACGCCATGGGTACTCACAGAAAAAAAACAGAAAGAAAAGAACGTTAGAACAAAATATCGAGGGACACTCTCAGCCGAGGTAGGATCGATGCGTCGAAGTTCAAACTTGCGTGTATTGAAAACCTGGTATTACAGTAGGTGATACGTCAGCTCGTCTATATACGTTCACTCTGTAATCAAACTAATGTGGGCACTGCTGACAGCAAGAACGAAACGCCCTCCTAGTTTCCGCCCACGTTATTGCTAAAGAATACAGCAGAGCAATAAAAAAAATATTCTGTTTGCTTCATTTACTCGTCGCCACTTAAACTGCAACTTCTAGTTCTATGCATTTGAACTGGTATAGCGCATTACGGGGAAGAAGAAACGGCCGAGCAGACCGACACAAGAGGACAGAGCGCTCTGTCCTCTTGTGTCGGTCTGCTCGGCCGTTTCTTCTTCCCCGTAATGCGCTATACCAGTTCAAGTACGACGAACCAACTCGCCCAATCTTCAACACTCGTGAAGTCTATGCATTTAGTTTTCATAGAAAGAAAATTGAAATTCTGTAATAACTTAGGCAATGTTTTTGTTGAAAGGCGTATTGAGACTTTTTTGTTTCCATGGTGTGTAATACCAACGCTGTCCTTACACTAAAGCCAAACAACACGTGTAAAACATTTCGCTTTGATCTTCCAAGTTTTAACCGAGCAGAATCTGGAAGCCAGTCCAGTCTTAATGCGCATTATCACGACAAGTCAACGCTTTTCACTGGGATTGCGAAATCTGCGTCGTGCAGGCACCGTATAAATCGCTGAAATCGCTGTCATACTCTGTGGACAGCAATTCACTCTGCGTTGTTTACGTGAATTAGGTGCGACTTGGAGAGCCATCATGTGCGACTTACGGCGTACTGACATCTGTGGCGAGTTGGTCTTCACGTGACGTCAGACGTGTTGACACGACACCACAAACCCGCCCTGTCGATACCAAGACCGAAACTGCTGTTTTAAAATTTGTGTCAGTGCTTTTTTGAGCAGCACAAGTAGATACTCTTCTTTATCTTCCGGTCGAGCACTTTTGCCTTTCCGAATACTCATGAAAAGTGTGGTATAAATTAAGATAGGGATGAAATTGATAGTTCTAGACCAAGTTCGCTGTTTCAGTGTGTACATATGGTACATGATCATGCATTTTTGCTCAAATAATGACCAATCAACTGTCATAATAAAGAACAATTAAATCAGTTCATTTGGAGAGCACAAGATTTTTTGGAGAGCAGCTGGCATTGCTGTGCTGCCTGGCGGAGCAGATCTCAGACATGCGCTTCGCCCAGGGTGGCTATATTCAGACGCTTCACGACCGTGCAAGGAAACACTAAGTTGACCCAAGGAATGCACCGGGCTACAAGGACGCAGATGTGTGAATGCGACTACCAGTGAGTTATGTCGGAATAATGGTCACCTCCAATTTTTCTACTATAACCGTCTTTACTTCTTCTTTGAGAGCCCGTGTGCTCAGATTTGGGTGCACGTAAAGAACCCCAGGCGGTCGAAATTTCCGGAGCCCTCCACTACGACGTCTCTCATAATCTGTTATGTCCGGTGTTGTCGTCGGCCCATAGACGTACGCGTTGGTCGCGGTAGTCCAAAAAGCTCAGACAGCCTCGAACGGTTAAAAACAAGTTTATTCCTATTCGGATGGAGGCGGCGGCCGAACTGCCGGGGGAAACGACGGTGGCTCGTTTCCCCCGGCAGAGCGGGGGAAGGGGAGGAGTCAACATCTGGAAGCAGTTTCAGCAACCGGTCCTTCGCGGGTTCGCTCGTGACGCAGGGGTGCTTAGAACACAACATCTCCTCCCTCCTTAGCTTGTCGCTTGGAAGCGATCTGGGGGCCGCCGTGGGCGCGTGGATGCTCTGGACGCACTAGAAAGAGAAGCCTCCGCTCGCTGGGTGTCGTTTCTCTCGTGTTCAGGGCCGGCGGGCGGCGGCGCCGATTCATCTGGTGCGAGATGCCAGGCTAAGTGGAACGAAGCTTCCGTCGAGGTGGCTGCTTGAATGGGAGGTTTCCTTGGCAAATTACCTGAACGGCGTAGCTGATTAAGGTGGCGGCGTGTGGCCTTTCCACCAATGTCGACGAGCCATGACCGCAAACCTATGCGTTTGAGTGCCGTCGCTTCAACCCAGCCGGGCTTTCTGTGGAACTGGCGGGCGTATATGCGCTGTCCACTTTCAATTCTCCTGCTATGCGGGAGCCTTTCTTCCTCCGATGGTGCTTTCGCTGAGGGCTCCGGGACAATTGCTGTCAGCTGGGTTCTCATTTCTCGTCCGAACATCAATTTCGCTGGCGTTTGATCAGTAGTGCTTTGAACAGTGTTGTGCTGTCTGAAGAGAAAGCGCGCGATGCGGCGTTGCATTGTCCCAGTCTGGTCTTTAGTAAGGGCGCGCTTTAGCTCAGCCACGTAGCGCTCGGCTTGTCCGTTCGTAGCCGGGTGGTAAGGAGCTGATGTAACAGACGAGACGCCGTTGTCACTGTAAAACTTGAGAATCTCCGTTGACACAAACGGAGTGCCGTTGTCCGAGACCACCTTGCGCGGTAGGCCAAACGTTGCAAACGACCGCAGAGTGTCGATAACTGCTGCCGATGTCGTTGTAGCCATTTGTTTTACCTCCAGCCACTTGGTGTATGCGTCTACAACCACCAGGAACGAACACCCTTCGATAGGTCCAGCAAAATCAATGTGCAGCGTGTGCTAAGGCGTGTCTGGTCTTTCCCATTCAGGAATAGGAGCTCTTGGCGGGCTTCTGTGGTTGCATTGGCAAGGCTGGCAATCGTGAACTGTAACGGCGTTTAAGTCATATAGTGCCGATGACGTTAGTGCTGTTCGGCTTGTATCTTGCGTCTGGCCCTCCTGTGCGTCGACATTGTTGTTCCGTTGCACTGAAGTCTTCGGTCCGAGCTGTTTGCGCTTCGAGATGCATGCCCTTTCAATGTGTTCCAGTTTTTGGCAAAAATTGCAGGTCGCTGTCTTGTATCGACATACCTGGGGATCGTGCATGTCGTCGCATCGCCAACAGCGCTGTGTCTTTCTGCTTGATTTCGCCTTAGAAGTGGAATGACCTGACTGCTGACTGGTGTGATGCACCGGCTCGACGTTCCGTCGAATATCCCTCTGCTGGTGACCGGCGCTCTCCGCTCGTTGGGCGATGTCGTAGGCTTTGGAGAAGGTGAGACCCGTCTCCGCGAACAGGCGTTGTTGTAGGCCTGCGTCACGCAGTCCGCACACAAAGCGGTCACGCAACATAACGTCCAAGGGGAGCATAGTGGTGTTAGCAGGTGTGGCAGTCGATCCTCCCTCCTGCGCAGTAGCGGCAGCTGTCGCGGTCAACGTCCCGAAATTGCAGTCAGCAGCGAGCTTTTTGAGAGCCGCTACGTATTCGGCCACTTTTTCGCCTTCCAGTTGGTCTCGCCGTTGCAAGCGGGCTCGACAGTAGACCTCCGATGGCCTTGGGTCATAGTGCTCTTGTAGCGCTGCTACGATGTGGTCGTAGTCCTCGTCGCCACTGTTATGTCCGGTGTTGTCGTCGGCCCATAGACGTACGCGTTGGTCGCGGTAGTCCAAAAAGCTCAGACAGCCTCGAACGATTAAAAACAAGTTTATTCCTAATCGGATGGAGGCGGCGGCCGAACTGCCGGGGGAAACGACGGTGGCTCGTTTGCGCCGAGCGGGGGAAGGGGAGGAGTCAACATCTGGAAGCAGTTTCAGCAACCGGTCCTTCGCGGGTTCGCTCGTGACGCAGGGGTGCTTGGAACACAACATAATCATATGGTGGTTTTGGGACGTTAAATCGCACACATGATCATTTCTTATTTGAGAGTAAAAAGCTGGATTTATTATACATTTTTGTGGTACGCCTTGAGAAAACACTCGGAAAACGGAAAATAGGTTGGATTCAACTGTGTGCTTTTCAACTTTTTGACGCTATACCATTGGGGTCTATTAAAAGCTACAAACTGAAGTTTTGCGCTATAAACTAGTCGTGCAGAAACCATTGATGTGATTTGAGTAGTAAATGAGTAACGTTGCCGACCGTATGTAATGAAATAAACCTACGTTGGGAATATTTATTTCACTTCACGACATCCTTTCATTTTTTTCGTTAACAAAACATTGTGTATAGAATGCCAATACATCTGTTGCCAATTATTGTCTCGTAATAAAACTCATTAATCAGTTGAGTAACCTACAAGCAAAAGTGTCCCTTATGAGTAGTAGCTGAAATCAGAAGGAACCAAGAAGCGATGCCTTTCTCACTTATTCATCTATCTCAAACGTGTGCCACTCTCAAAGTTATATGCCTGTCTTTTGCATTGCCCCGCTGCGGTGGTCTAGTGGCTAAGGTACTCGGCTGCTGACCCGCAGGTAGCGGGATCACATCCCGGCTGCGGCGGCTGCATTTCCGATGGAGGCGAAAATGTTGTAGGCCCGTGTACTCAAATTTGGGTGCACGTAAAAAAAACTCCAGGTGGTCGAAATTTCTGGAGCTCTCCAATACGGCGTCCCTCATAATCATGTGGTGGTTTTGGGAGGTTAAACCCCGCATATCCATCAATCAAAATTTGCATCGCAATCTATGCTGTAGAATACCGCTCGGCCTTGATTAACATGCCAGATCTTTTTATTTTTGAACATTTAAAGCATTACTGAACGTTTTCAAAAGAAATCACGGTGGCTTCACTGGGTAGCCTTCACAGACCGCAATAGCCCGCTGATATGGCTTTGACATCACCGTGATCATTAGGTTTGATTATTTTTAAATTACACTTGAGCAACTTTTTGTACGAAATACTGTGCTTCGCGTATTTAATGGATGAAAACAACAACTTTATTTTGACAGCACTGTGAAGCTACAGAACCGAAGCGTATTCCTGCTACTACGCCACAAGTACTTATGTTAATTGATGATTTTCTCATTCGCCTTGCTGAAATAAACACTGCTTTATTTTTGCGATTTAGACGCTTGTAGGAAGTCGTATGCAAAATTGTTCACTTTGCATGAGTTCCTTTGTTATCTTTCCATGTCTTATACAACACCATGTTTTCAGCCTGCCCGTTTTCTAAAGGGACCACAGGATGCAGTGGGTAAGTTTGCGGCCGTGGTGTCTATTTTTACTAAAAAAAATAGCGTCGTAATATGACACTAAAACGTACACCAAACCATCAAAATGTTTCTCCCATTCACACTTGTCGTGTATGTGTTGTTCTAAAGGCGTTCACGATGTGATAGAGCAAATACAAAATCAGCCACAAGCGGCCATGCTTGTCGAGCACCATGAATCTGCGGAAGATCCGCATCTGCAGCTTTACATATCCAATATAAGTTTTCGGCGAGAATTGTATGATGAATAGTGTGGGAAAGCTAGCCATAAGTTGCGAACTTGATTTTGAAAAGCGATTGTCATAAGAGGGAAGCTTGAGTTGTAGAAGTTATAAACTTTATTGAACGATTCAACATGCTCTAGTGTTCATGCGTTCTGGCATTTTTAAGACTTTTACATGCCTAGTAATATACCCTCTTATGACTTTTCCAGTTGAGTTAACTTACTTGAACTATTTTTTCGCGTTTATTTTCTTGCCCACTTTTTGCGAACCATCTCGTCGGTGCTCAACTTCGCGTGAAATTGCGAATGCTTAGAAGTGGCGACAGCGTTGGAAGCTGCGCAACGTGAATTCAACAACGGAAAAACTGACACAGGGATAAAGAATATTTATGAAGTGCTAAAAAAGCAATAAAATAAAGCAGTAATGTGTACTTTCAGCAAGCCATCGCATTCTGATCCTCGAACATGCTATGTAAAAGATCGCCATATTGTACATCGAGATTTTACGGCCAGAGAATAAGATGTTCTCGACGAAAATCGACTCCTGCTTGCTGACTAATCTTTGTGACGCTGCTTCGTTTGCAAGAACTGAAAATATGTTTCTTTAATGTCTCAGCACCGAGAGCTCTTTAAATCACCCGTTTTCGCGGGCACTCTTTTTCTCGAAGCACGCACAAAACAAATATCTGGCATCGCTGTTGTTTTTTACCACATGCATATATAATGTTCATGTTGAGGTAATATATTCTTATTATATGTTTCATCTGCGCTAGTGTGGTTCATTTATTTTTTGTTACCAGCACTGAATTAACTAATTAACTACTCTGTACTGCGCTGCTCCTTATGTAACCTGGTACATGAATGCTATTAATGCATGTTGTATTTTGAAAGTGCTACGGAAGATCACTTTTTGTACTGCCCCCTTTGCAAAATGCCTCATAGGAGGGTTTCAAGGTATTTTTTAAACAAAAAGATAAAATATCTCTGTATATATTTTGATTTTACTCGCTAAATAAACAAGAAAGTCTAACTATTATTTGTGGTTAAATGGAACTGTTGTTCCCAACAAATGCATATTTATTTCACTACGCAGTCTTCGATAAACTCAGTCTACGCAGTTCTTTCTTGTCCTTCTGTTTCATTGCGCTAAATATTACCCAAGATCAGCTCGCACTTCGCAAATGAATTTCACGATGCCTTAGCTGTGAACAGCAGTCACCTTGAACCATAATTGATAGTATTCTTTGTTTAGTTAGTGAGTTAAAACGAAATGTGTATTTTTTTCATGTGCCTGAAAAGAAGCACAGGATAACCGAGAGGTGAACTAGTTGGTACGTATTCATTCTAAAAAAAGAGGGCTTGCAAGCACAGTGAGGTGTCCAGCTGTGGATGCTTCATTGAGGATCATCATTTGATAATAAACCCGGATTTAGTAGCAGAAGTGGAACTACACCCTAAACCACTTTGCACCCTTAAAATGATTTTAAGAAACCAAAACACCATTTCGTCTAAACACATATACCCAAAATGGGACTGCAAGTGTGTTTTTCTTCTCCAAATACCCTCTTGCTTGGCTTAAGGGTTAATGTTTTACCTAAAACACTTTTTAGGATCTAAGAGTGCTGTGAATTGTTGAAACACTTGTGGTCTATACGACAGAGTGCCAGATGAATCGACAAGAGATCTACAGAAACTTATAACTATAATAAAACCTAGAAAATAATAGTTAGTGTTGCGATTTCATTATTATTGTTGCGAGTGAAATTACGAAGACATTTTTTTCATGAAGTCATTGAAGTCATTTATCGAAACCGGGCAACGTCGATCACAGCAACGGTGTCGTCGAATGTTCCGTTGAGGTTCGTTAATTTGAAGCGCGCCAACCTCATGCGGACCATTGTAACCTGATTTTATTAAAAAATAAGCCTTTCTTTGGCATAAAAGTAGCAATATGGGGTTTCCGGACTGTTATTTCAACAGTCAACGTCGACGTAATAGCTGCCTTTAGTGTTTCTTCAATAACTGTCCGAATGTGACCCCATTTCCCAGCATGTGAAAAACGGCGCGTGTTTTCCCAACATTTAAGTCGGGCTGCAAAACTGATATTTCTGACTATCGCCTGATTTCTCTGCTGTATGTACATCGAAGATTTTCCAGCTAACTCTTTACAGTATACCGTATGTTAGCGTGGAAAATTCATTGATTCCTAATCAACACAGTTTTTCTCCGTGGCCGCTGAAATGTCCCAAATGTTGCCAGTTTCATGAAGCAAGTCGCCCCATATATTTTTCAGAGCGGACAGGTTGATGTAGTCTACTGTGACCTGAGGAAGGTTTCTGACGTAGTGAGCCACTGAGTGTTTTGGGTTAAACATGCAAATTTAGATGTTGACTCCTCTGTTGTGAATCTCTTGCACATCTACCTGCTTAATAGATTATGCTATGTTGCCGTAAATGGCTAAGCGTCTTCCATGTATAAAGTTACAAGTGGTTTCTCTCAAGGGTCGATATTAGGCTCACCCTTATTTTTAGTTTACGTTAACTACAGTTTGTTTGCAATTCGTTCTTGTTTTTTTTTGTATGCTGATGAGATCAAGACATTTAAGAAAATTCATTCAGTTAGCGACTTTCGCTTGCTTAAGCTAGATTTGTGTTCTTTCTCTGAAGGGTGTCACAACAATAATCTTTCTCTGAATACATCAAACACCAAGTTCATGAGTATATCTCACGAAACATTCATTGTGTCATTTATACACTTTGTCAATACCGTTTCGTTATGTAAGGTTTGTGAGTTCAGTGATATTGGTGTTTCGATAGCATGCTCAAGTTTTCTGCTTCCAATAAACGTACTGCCATGCGAGGCCTTCGTTATCTCGGCTGTGCTTGCAGAATTTCTCGAGAATTCAGTTCTCCTACAGCCTTTCAGAAATTGTACACCGCAATATGTCCTCCTCAACTTGAGTATGCATCTGTTATCTAAAATGGCATTGCTATATATGGCAGTGACGCCATTGAGCGATTCCAGAAAACGTTCATAAGCACTGAAAACAATCGGTTTGCAGAAATTGACTCTAGATCTCGTTCTAACACTGTCAGATTATTGACTTTGCCATCACTCTACTGCCTGCAAAATCGCGCGGACCTCCTATTTCTTTCTAAACTAGTTCGCGAAATGATATTCTGCCCTTTATTTCTTAGTTGTATAAATTTTCAGATTCCGTGCAAGTTACTGAGAGAAAATCAACCATTTCATGTACCTGCCAACTTCTTTTAACACTCTGGCTGATTTATTGATATTGGGGTTTAACGTCCCAAAACCACCATATGATTATGAGGGACGCTGTAGTGGAGGGCTCCGGAAATTTCGACCAACTGGGGTTCTTCAAGGTGCACCCAAATCTGAGCACACGGGCCTACAGCATTTTTGCCTCTATCGAAAATGCAGCCACCACAGCCGGGATACGATCCGGCGACCTGCAGGTCAGCAGCCGAGTACCTTAACCACTAGTTCATCGTGGGTGGGCATCTTTAAACACTCTACCACTCACAATATGCAAAGTCTATATAATGTTAATTTTCTCAATTCAGATTATTTTTCCAATCCACTGTCATTGCTTTTATCTCAGCTTTGCACTTATCATAAATTTTCACACGGTACAGATTCTTCCGTCTTCTGCCTTTCACTGAGTATATTCCCTTCTATTTTTCGCTGCCATTTCATGACTCTCGTCTTGTCGCTTATTCTTCCCATTTTGCGCAGGTTTGTTTTTGTCTGCGTTTTGACTTTATTATAGGTTTTTTTTTCTGTAGTCTGTATTGTGTATTTTTAGTGTTTTATTTGGCGTGCGTCTGCACAAAGACGTGGTGGTTGTTCCTTGGCACACTAAATTATTATTATTATTATTATCATCATTATTATTATTATTATTATTATTATTATTATTATTATTATTATTATTATTATTATTATTATTATTATTATTATTATTATTATTATTATTATTATTATTATTATTATTTCACGTCTGTGATCTCCTGGTGCCGGCGTCACCTAATTAATCATAATTAAAAAAGAGTATAACGGTGTTGAGCGAGCTGTCAAGAGTATATTTTTAACTTCGCTGCTATATATTAAGAACATAACAACTTTGCCACTAGTGCAAGATTTTCAGGAAGCATCAATAAGAAATAATTATTGGGGGAGGAGTAGAGCATGCAACCCCACTCCGCCCTGTAGAGTGTGCTGTTTCATGTTACGGCATAACGAAAAATACAGGTATGAAGTCTGAAAGTTCTTTCCTTCACAGCAACCCACCACGATGTCCTGGTTAAGGCGCTCAACGCTGCACTAATCTTTTGGTTCTCTTCATCCGCGCGCTCCCACTCTTTCTCACTCCTGCGATTTTTCAAAATTATTCATTATTCAACTTTTTTCCGTTGAGACGCGTGCGCTTTAATTATTTTTTTGTGTGTGGAACGGTAATAGTTGAGTCCGTCGTTATGCTTTCTTTAGGTAAGTAAAATTGTACCATGTGATAATTTTTGCAAGCTGTATTTGTGTTGTCTCTTCACTAAACTTCCAGTTGCGAGTGCACGTCCATGTTGTCGTTCTGTTCTCCAGTCCCTGTTACGTAAGGCGCCCCACTTTTGCGTTCACAGTAAACCGTTACAAACAGCCCAAATGGCTGTTTTGCTGTCTCATAGGTCAGAGGATCTAATCTCGGCCCCGATGAGCACATTTTCCATTAAAGCGAAAATGGTTCAGGTTCGTGTGCTTTTAGATTTAGGTGCATGTTAATCAGAACCCCATGTGGTCGAAATTTCCGGAGGCTTCCATTACGGCGTTCCTCAGAACCATATTGTGGGTTTGGGACGTGAAAACTTTCCAATTATTAAATTTAATCTTTCTGCACAGCAGTGCAAGTAACTATGCCAAACGAAGATGCCTAACTAAACGTGAGCAAAGTATTCTGAAACGCGCAGCAACTGCGCAACAAAGTTCAGCGATTTCCCAAGCGGTTGTCTTTCTAAGTGATGTAATTGGGCAGCCATTTGTGAATAATAAATAGCTGGTGCGCAAGCGGTCTGGGCACATTTGAAAGAAGCATAATTCATATAACACATTGAATTATTCACCTGACTAGAGCATCAAAAGAGAAGGAGAAACGTCATAAGCCTCGTAATTGACCCATTGACTTTTCATTGCTAGTTAGAACAATTTACATTGTTATGGGAATGTAAGGCTAAGGCTTACATCAGACTTTTGCATCAGCGTACGAATACACGTTTAGCGCGGACATCACGCGAATTTCCTGCATACGGCAGGGATAATTTCTACAACACATATACCTGATCAGTATTAAGTCTGACAACGCAGAACAATTTTTCGACATTAGTGATACGCTATAAAAACTGTAGGGAACAAAAAAAAAAAAAAACGACAGGCCTGCGTGGAAGACGCAGCACAGTCACGGCGAAAGCTAGAAGAGCGGCCTTACAGAGACTTTTCAAAACACTCATGGGGTAACTGCAGCAAGCACACGTTCTGGGTACCTACTATGACGTTAATAATAATAATTTCTGGGTAGTAGACCAGCATTCGCTATGCTATTTTTCGTCACTCTTCTGAGAAGCGTTGTATCCGCTAAACGCTTGCAAGGAATTTCGTGCCAATTGTTCCTGCAGTAGTTAATGACGATGAAGAATTATGCCTGAAGTGGGTATGCGCCGTTGTTAAAAGCTGAACAAAAACAAGCTGTGGTAATGGGTTGTAGCATTGGACGACCCACTCGTTACGCTATTCTCATTATGTGACGCCTCGTTGTTCTTTTGCTGTTCTAAAACGCTTTATTACTCGTTTCAACGCGATTCCTTTCCCGGTATCAAGCGTGCTTTAGGCAAGTTTGCGAACAAGTCCCAAGCACCAGCGTTGCTCAGAAGTAGAATACTGGACTGGCACGCAGCGGACCCGGTTCAATCCCCACTGTGTCCTTAATGCGAGTTTTTTTTTTCTTATTTCGCGATAGGTGTTATGGACACTGGCGGTGGCAGACAACTACAGCGCCGTGTGTGACACGAGTTTTGATATCATAACAGCTTTCGCTGTAAAAAGTGTACTTACAATGGCCACCACAGCAGCAATGGTGGTGGCTGTCTTGTAGGGGCTGTTACCCCTGCGCCTGTCCTCTTCAATTCTTGTTAAGTTATCCATTTCGAACTCGCCAATTAATGAGGAATCTTGTAACCGAACAGCCTAATTGAGTCCACAGTGACAAGACTATATCTATGAACACTGACTAGCTTGCATACACAACACGGCGGCCGCAACACTGTCTTCAGCGCAGACCTCTTCAAGAACGCCTCCACTGACCAAGCGGCAATGAGAGCCGAAGTTTGGAGGTTTCCGAATGCGGGGCAAACGCAGGTACCCGTAGCCGATGCTTGTTCCGGTGGCTATTGGCGCAGACCCGACAGGAAAGGGGCGGCGTCCGTAGTGCCCACCTGTATAACGTGAACGTCCGCGTAAAGTTGACTGGTGAAAGACTCCTTCACTACTCGCCAAGTCACTCCCACATAAGTCGATGTCAGTGTTGGCGCTCCATGTCGCACTTCCGAGACTGCAAGACCACAGCCGAGGCACACCTAGCACTCTCGAAGAGCCATTCAGGCGCGTCTCCGGCAGCTTGAACGCGGCGGCTGCAGTGATAAGGCCAGGCACATCAGGAGTAACCTCCTTCCGCGCGCTACGCACTTCTCGCTTCGTGTAGATATTCGCATGCCTGCGAGCACGTTCGTTATCGAGAAAACAGCTGATAAGATAAGCCGCTTTCATAGAACAAAATGGTCGAGTGCCTCTGGGGGCTTCGTGGACGCTACATGTGCAGGACATTGCGCGGGCTCGCGGAGGTCGTCACACATTCGTTGGTCTGGGATTGAAAGGCGCATGCACGTATCTGTGCTGCTGATAGTGGCACCTATCGGTGTACTATTTCTGCTAAGAGTTCGAGGTCGACCTTGCTTCATGGGCTGCAAACCTGTCGCCAGGAGTGCATCTGACGCAAATTAGGGGGCATGGAATGGACGGTAGCCCTTGCGCCCTCGTTGGATTTCCTCACATCGGTTGCTTACGAAAGCTGATCAGTGGCTACTGCGAGAAAACTTATAAAATGGGCGAGAGTATGAAGTTGAGTGTGTTGGTAAGCCATAACTAATCGAGGCCGAGATGATTTGTAGATTATAGCTGAGCTGCGTCAGCACGCCCTCCCTCGGTCTTTGTGGAAAAGAATTATTCCTTCCTGGGATTGCAAGATTTTCGTGCATGGCAACTGTTGATTTATAATCTGCTTTGAGTGCTCTTTCGCATTTCGTGAGCAGATACGTACGCTCTTCGAAATAAATTTTTTTGGAACTAAGCGCTTCCATTTGTCCCTTTCCTTGTCCTGTATATCACATATTTTACGCGCTACGTCATTGGTTAAGTAAAACTGCGCCTGTTTTAAATTTGGTAATTCAAATTTTGCGCTATTATTGCAAAGTGTAAATTTACAATTCTTCAATCACTCACTCTGCTCGCTAGCACAGACTGACGGGGTAAGTTGGCTCGGTGTAAGATGACCGTGAATAGCTGAAGGATCTATCTTGAGCATTAATGTAACTTCTCTTTGCAAGACCACAATCCAAGAAACCCGCTGAGCAAGGCCTTTAATAATTCGTGTACATGTTTTTTTATGTGAGCATTTACTAAACTAGCGATAACGCAGCCAACACGCGTCGTTATTTTATTTAATGACGCCAGCCGTAATTTTTTCTCCCATGTGTTATTTCGGGCTGCGCATGATCTCCATTTTGAACGTCTGCGTCTACATTGTTTTTGTCCATTAAACTGTTCCCGCTATCAGAAACCCTTATGTCTATTGCGGGTGCAATAATCTCTACGTACGTCAAATATAATACCTTTATTCTTTTATCCTTCACAAACTTTAGCGGTACCAAATTTGGCCTTAGTTTTACGCCTTTTGTACATTTTTTGTTTTGATATATCTAGAGTATCGTGAACACGGTATTTGGTCATTGAATAAAACGCTTTGTTCTTATCAGGCATGGGCCCCTCACCCATGCGTCAACTTGCCTTCAGACTGGTCAGGAGTGAAGTTGCTGCTTAAACGCAAAGCTGAGGGAAATTACAACGCAAACAAGAAATGAAATATTGCTTGCAGTAGTTTTTTCATGTAGAGGTGTTTATTGCCTTTATAATACGATATACCATCGTAAAACAGAAAACTATGCATCTGTCCTTTGTCCGTCTTTGTTCAGCAGAAAAAAAAAGGAAGCTTGAAGCAAAGAACCAACAAAAACGTCAAGCAACCAAATTAAAAAAATAAGGGCTTGAAAGGGGCGCTCGCTTTGTCTGGGTTGGTAAACTTTCGGGTACCTGCGAACCATCATCTTTTTTGGAGCGAAGCTCCTTAGGCCAACACTCCGCCGTCGCCGCCGGGCGAAGCTCCCAGCTTCGCGCAAGCACGCCGAGCAAAACAGGTGTGCTTTACCGGCCAGCGCAGGCGCGGCAGCAGATGGCGCTCGCTGCGCCGCGATTCTAGAGTGCCTCGATGCGCGCGCCCCCGCTTAGAGTGGTGTCAGCTTTTGCAAGGGCAGATGCCGCCGCCTCGGCTTCGGCGCCAGCGCGACCGCCATTTTGGCGCCTCCGGCCGGTAGTTCGTGCTTGGCGTGTGAGGTGTTGTTGGGCAGTGTTCATTCCCTTACAGTTTTATGCACCCATCTCCGCATCACCATGCCCGGCTGCTGCGTGCCGCAGTGCTCGAATCACTCGAGAAACGGATGGAAGTTGTACCGGTTTCCAAGAGACCCAAAAAGAAGGCTTCTTTGGACCGTTAAAATCAAACGAGACAAGTGGCAACCGACTGATACGTCGCACGTATGCAGCGTAAGTAAACATTTTTTTTAGTGCGTCGTATTCTGACTGGTCAGCATTATTTAGGGCGCCGTTGTTTTTTATTTAGGTGCGCAATGTAAACGCAGGACAGCCAAACGTCGTGCAGGGTACTGTGCGGCGTGCTCGTGTTAAAAGATCACGCTTTAAGAAAATGCATCAAGTAAGGGGGCTTCGGAAGCCCCCGTGTCGATAACATTTCATGCTGGTTCAAGGGCCTCGAGTGTGCTACTACATTCATAGGAATTGCGACTAGTTTCAGTGCCCTTGCACGGGAAAGTGTTGCCTTGGCAGCAGCGTTGTGAAATCCTTCCCACCCCCTACCCGAGGCTGTTAATTTCGTGCACTGCGCTTCGCAGCTATTTTGCTCGCGAGACCGGCTGCCGCTGTCGTGACCGTCCGCCTCGCAGCCCGAAGACAGACTTCGTGAAATTGCCGTACTCGCTCGCCAACTCGCCCCGACAGCGTACGCGTCGACCGGGTGCTGGCGGAGTTGAGCTGAACGAAAAGTAGGCAAGAGATGGGGACGCAGGAGGTGTAGTTAAACAGATGAGAATTTAGAAAGTGGAGGAGGGAGAAAATTATATGCAAGGGCAGAAAACGGGGAGTGAGTTCAGGCCGCGTGCCGGCGAGCGAGTACGGAAATCTGACGGCGCCTGACTGCTGCCGAACTTCAAGAGTACGGCACGTAGAGTTCACGTAATTCACATAAGAGGAAATTGGACGTGAAATGCGCGCATATGGCCTCGCAGGGAATTAACATAGGCTCGGGTGCGTGGTAGGGGGATTTCACAACGCTTACGAGGCCTGCCCACATTATTCGTGCACGCGTTGGCACTGATCGGTCGAAATTTGAACGCCTCTTGTGAAATCAAGCCGTTTGAACATAAACATGCTGTTCCTGCGAAAAACTCGTAATATTACGAGGCCGGACTTCTGCCCGTCTTGTGTGTATTGTCGTATGTATACTTGGGAATCAGGAACACTTCAGTGACGAACAAAACAAGCGCTGTTACGGAGTGTTGTCATTTTTACCTGACAAATAAATTCGATTGCATTGGGAACTTGGAGGCTTGGGTACAAAGCTTTCGATAGAACGAAATCTGTAACGCTCGCTATAAAATCAGACCTGGTCCTTTGTCGGTACAATAGACTAATATTTTATTCACATGAATTCAGGAATCCTTACAGATTTTCAGTGCGAAAATTGAAAGGGTTATTATAACAGCAGGCTGGGTCTATGATCGCGCTCACTGAAGTGGCTAACGTGAAAGCGCGCGTGAGCTCAATTAGTTTCCTTCTTTTTGTGTTTCAAAGTTGCTGCTAGTTCCTGCTACGAATCATACTGAATGCATACATGAAATCTTGTTTATTGACAGTGACAGACATTCGTTTTTCTTCTGCCAGTGTGTTAATTTCCAATTCTGGTTTTATTTGCAGGCTCACTTTGAAGAGAACAACTATGAGCAACATCGTGCGGATGGCTGGAAGAAGTTGAAACCAAATGCCGTCCCAACTTTGTTCACATTCAAACGTAAGATTGAACTTTTTTCTTGCATTACATAAAGCAGCACCAGTTGCAAGTACTCTATGTACCTGGGATTTCTACGAAGCTAACACCAAATAGGTCCTCATATGCTGCGTCCACATTAGTGCATAAATTCTGGAAATGCAGTCACGGACAAAGCTAGGAAATGCGAACACAAAAATGTGAACCAGACCACGCAAAATCGAAAAATACTGCTAATATTAGACGGTCAAATAATGGCACGCTATTAGTGCGTTTGGAAAGCTACATTTCCCAACTTTGTTTTTGTGATTACGTTGCATCACTTTGACTTGCATGTAAAAAAAAATTGCGATACTTGAGTGTTGTGGTTTATATTTCTTGTTTGCATTTTTTGGTCATGACTGTATATACGTCTGGATTTCAGTGTTTACAGGCATGACCCACTGCACAACAGTTTTCCGCTACTTAGCACACGGTCGTGTACTGCTAGGATGTCAGGTGCAGTGGCTATGTTATTTACAAAGGGGGAAAACGGAAACCATTATGTATACGAGATCCACGATGCACGAGCCCCCACTACAGTGCGCCTCATTACCTGCGTTGCGTTGGCGTGTTAAGCCCTACAATCAAATAATCAATAAACTGCATAGGGAGCGAATGTCAGTTGAGCCCTCCACAACGGCGCACACGCGTAGCTCTGGCATATGAAGCTCCAATTTGAATTAGAGCCATTTATTGTGGGGAGAAATTTTGAGCACAATTTAATTATGGTATTTTAAGACCTTCCCCTATCCCTTGTGGAAAGGGCGGGGGAAGGACAAGTGTCTTCCTCACGTCAATAACTAAGCCGGTATCTGCTGCATGTGTTACATTTGTAAAATTAACAAGCTAGACATGAACTGGCATTGCTTGAATATGTTCATGAATACATACATTTCTGCTTGCAGCACTGCCTAAGGAACGAAAGCCACCAAAAGAAAGAACTGTGCCTGCACCCTCCAGCAACGAGACCAACAAATCTCCTCCTGGTCTGCGTCAATATCCAGCTGCAGTTAAAACTACCCTAGAGACCCCACAAAACCACGCCGTTCCTGAATCTACACGGCAAGGAACATCGTGTTATGGGCACGACACCATGGAAGTTGACGACGCCGTTGTTGAACTGTCAGCGAACACTAGTGATGCAGATTCAAGAGAAGTTAATGCAGCGGCTGGTGAGACATCAAATTCTACTGCAGAATCAGCAGAACTGAAGAAGAAGCTTGCTGACCTTACAAGAAAGTACTCTGAACTTCAGCAACATCATGACACAGCCAAGAACACCATTAGTGGTCTCAAGAAAAAAGTGCAAAAACTCGAGACTGAGGCAACAAATATTTCGCAAAATATGAAATTTCTCAACGACGATCAAGTACGCGCTCTCTCAAGGAGCAGCAGCTTGGGGAACTCTTGGTCTCCGCACACTGTCAAGCAAGGCCTTCAAATTAAGTTTGCTTGTGGAACAACCGGATATGAAACTTTGAGAAAAATGGGATATCCTCTCCCATCCAAAAGAACGCTCGCACGGAGGATTCAAAATTTGAAGTTTCTCCCAGGCGTTCTTCACGAAGTGATAGACGTTATGAAATGCAAAGCCGAGACCATGGAGGATGTAGAAAAGGACTGCGTCCTTTTTTTGGATGAAATGGAGATAGTGCCGGGGTTTGAGCTAGATCGGGCTGAAGACGCACTTCTCGGAGGAATAACACTTCCTTCGAAGCCTGAAGAGCCTGCGGTTCATGCTCTGGTATTTATGTTGGGCGGACTTAACCAGCGATGGAAGCAGGTGATTGCATATGAATTTACCGGAAGAAACATCGATGGCGGCTTGCTGAAAAACTATGTGTTGGAACTAGTACAGCTGTGCAGTCAAATATATCTGAGAGTTCACGCAATCACATGTGACATGGGCTCGGCAAACCGCGCAATGTGGAGGGAATTCGCCTTTTCCAGTCACAGAGATTCTTCCACGGTGTGCTCCATACCTTATCCGTGCATGGACGGGAAGGAACTTTTTTTCATTGCTGATCCGGCTCACGTCTTGAAGAACCTCAGAGGCCAGCTCTTGAGCTCAGAAGTTTTCACGTTGAGTGAGGCCACAGTTGCCAAACATGGCCTGCCTTCTTCACAAGTCAACTTGGAATATGTTCAGGCTGTGCTCGAAGAAGATTCTAAAAGAGAACTGAAGGTAGCCCCAAACTTATCCGAAATGCACACCAGCGCAGGCCACTTCACCAAAATGAAGGTTGGTGTCGCTGTACAACTTTTTCGGGAAGCTGCCCCAGCTATCAGATTCCTTATAAAGGAAGGAGTTCTTAAACAGGAAGCAGAAACAACAGCTTGGTTCATGGAGCTGATTTCAAAATGGTATGCACTGATGTCTTCGCGGCATCCAACACTGGCCCTGAGTCGGAGAAGTAGGGCTAAGTATTCCGAAGCCCTAGATACATTACACACAGCAATAGAAACCATCAGAACTATGAAAATGGGTGCCACATCCCATTGGAAACCGTCGCAAGCAGGTGTACTCATATCAACTACAGTTGTACTTCGCCTCCAAGACGTTCTTTTAGGAGACGAAGGCTATGAGTTTTTTCTTACGAGCAGGCTCCTGCAGGACTGCTTAGAGAACCTCTTTTCTGTGGTGCGGCTTATGAAGCCGGTTCCCAATGCCTACGATCTCAAGTGCGCTCTGAGACTGGTGAGCGTAAGCCAATTTTTGCATACACCGAGGACGACCAGCTACGAGCTTGATGACAGGGAGTACCTGGTGGACCTGCTATCCCAGGGGAAGGAAGCCTGCGTCGAGAAGGAAGCTCAAGAAATCGATGATTCAGAGATTTTGTTCATCGAAGGATTGTCGTCCACAGAATGCAGTATTCTCTTTTACCTAGGAGGATTTATTTTGAAGGGAATTTTGACATCTGTGAGGTGCGCAAAATGCAAAGATGCTCTCCTTGGAACTGCCAACGACGAGCATGCTTCGCTGACAGCACTGAAAGAGTACGTTTCAGATGGAGGCAACCTCATCTACCCCAGCAAGGGAGTTATGAAAGCCTTGATAGACTATGAGGAGCATTTTGCTGCCATAAACTCTTGGTGCACGGACAAAGTAGTCACGATGAAGTCGCCGCTTCGTTCACTCACCGCATACCTAAACAAGGTGCACCGCCGCAGCTTGTGTGTATGCGCGGAGCACGAGGACAGTATATACCGACTGCTCACAGGGAGGTACGCAAGAATAAGGCTGCGCATTCACCTTCGGCAGGTTCCAGTCGGGAGTTGCAATGGACATGCAAGCGAAACATGTGCCGGCGTCAACCTCTCATGAGAAATGGACACGCCAAGATAAGCTGTATGCTTAAAAGGTTTCGGCTCACGTGGGCACGCTTTTGACTCTTGCATTTTTTATTTTTAAACATTTCATTTCGTACTGCATTTGGTTTGTCTTGTATCTGACTTTGATTTTCACTAGTGGGACAACGCAGCATTAAGGCGCACAAATAAATGGCCTGTTCACTGAAATCGTGGGTGTCGTTTCATAAAGGTACACTGGTAAAGCATGTTACTCTCGGGTATGCTGCCTGCACAGTGCATGAAATGGTGAGGCAGGGGAAGGTGGTACCGAATGTCAGATAATGTGTGTGTGTGTGTGCGTGTGTGTGTGTGTGTGTGTGTGTGTTATATACACACACACGCAAGTATATAAAGTACAGCGATTCCTGCCTTTGCTATTCGGCTGATTCACAAAGACCCAAATATTGCATTCCTTTCAGCAAGCGTAGTAATAAAAGTTCATGCGCCCCTCCGTCTTAACGACGACAACGGTTTAACGCAAATCTTTCTGGTGTGGGAGTTCGTGGCTCATTTCATTCAGTCTATGTCAGCCCCTGGCGCATTGTACAAGCACAGGCCACCAGTTTGTATGACGTGCGTTGTTCCATTTAACAATTAGGCAACAACAGCACTAAGAGGCGTCCAAGTTGCACCAAAAAAAAAGCTCGCCAACGAGTACTTCTTTCCTACCATACGCGAGCACCGCAAGCGGTAATGCGCTTCGCATGCTGCCCCACTACGGCAGGAGCCGTAATGGCGGCCGTCGTAGCAGACGACGCGGCTGTCCTCACCCTCAGCGGAGCGCCCGGGCATCAAGGCACCCTACGCGATTCCAGTTCAGGCTGTCAAGGTGGATGGACGTGTTTTTTGAGCGCTCCGGATCGACTGCGCAGATAAGTGTTTTTGCATGTTTTGAGCTTGTCTCTATAATTATAAGGCAGCGGTTGAAATCTTCGTAGCACTTATTTTATGGTACGGCTTTTTCGGGGGCCAGTCACCAGGTATTTATTAGTTAGTGCGGGTGTGTGTGTTTGAATTTTTTTGTTGTTGTTTTTTTTTCTTTTGCCACCCCGTTGGGGAGGTGCGCGTACATTGAACACGCAAATTTTTGTAGTAGAGCTTGGACTTTGTTTTTTTTTTTCGTAGTGCAGGGCTCGAGTTTAGTAATTATCGAGTATAGGGACAATTGGTGTCAGAAAGGCATGGTTAAAAAGACTGTAAAGTGTTCAGGATGTGGAGTGGGTTTGAAAGTGGACCCAAGCGTAGAAGCGGATGGAGAAGAGGCTGACGCGAAGTGTAGGCAATGTGAGGTCGAGGAAAAAATGGAGAAAGTGATGGTTGCCCAGAGTGAACTGCTGATGAGAATCGCCAAACTCGAGACTGCGTTGGCGACAGAGCAAGAAAAAACGAGGGCAATGGGAGAAAGACTGAAGTCCGCCGAGGAAGTGCTAGCGAAGCTGAACAAAGAAGCGACCTACCGAGAGAACAGTAGGGAACCGGCAACCAGAACGGTGGAGAAGGAAAAGCAAGCAAGCTTGGAAAAAACAGGTTTAGCCGGTTCAACTGTCGCAAGGCCCAGCTTCATCGAGGTAGTGGTGGGGCAGGAAGGGAACAAAAGAGCCGGCGTCACAGGTGCAAGTAGCCCCCAGGTGCAGGACGCTCCAGCGGAAAAGTCACAGCATGTGATAATCGCCGGGGACTCAAATGTAAATCGATGCACAGAAGCCATCAAAGAGAGGGTAAGAGGTGACAAGAGGGTTGCAGTAGGGGCGTTCCCAGGACGCAAGCTGGAAGCAGTCATGAAGCAAGCGAGCGCAAAGCTCAAAACGACAGCTGATAGACGCAACCTCGTGATAATTTCAGGCGGTTTAAAGGATGTCCTAAATGAAGATGCAGCAGGACTAGCAGCCACACTGGCGAAAGGCGTCGATGACATGCGCGCCACTTCTTCTAAGGTGCAGGTAGTGATATGCACGATACCGGAGGTACCAGTGCGTGATAGCAACCTGCAAAGAGCGGTGGTCAAAGCAAACCAAGAGATATGGCGGATGAGTCGAGAAAAAGGCTTTGAGGTGGTGGAAATAAACAGAGAGGTGCATAGGTGGGGGGGTTTTCAACGAGACAGAATTCACTTCGATGGGCGGCTAGGTCATGAGGTGGGTTGGCGACTTGCAGGACGCGCAGTAGCTTTTTTGGGGGGCAAGCGAGCCCTTCGGGGTGCAGGATAGCTAGTAACGAGGAAAACAACCAGGGAGACTCTTCGACAGGTGGTATGGACAGATACGATTCCAAAGTGGCACCAATATCTAAGATACGTAGAGTCCGGGGCATAAATAGACGTAGCCACGAGCGCCGAGCCAATTCAGACATAGGGTATATTAACATGCAGGGTGGTAGGAACAGGCTGAAGTGGGAAGAGATAGAAGAACAGCTAAGGGAAGAGAGGCCGATGGTATACGGTTTTGTAGAAACACTTCTCAGGGACATGGAACAACCTCCGAACAATCCGGACTACGCGTGGGAGTATTGTAATAGAACAGAAGGCAGCAGAAAGGGGGGTGGTATTGGGGCATTCATTCATAAAAGTACAGACTGGCAAAGGGTCAAGCAGGAGTGCAAGGAACATTTATGGCTAAAAGGGAAAGTGGCAGGTCAAATGACACTCCTTGGTTTCGTGTACTTGTGGACGGGAGCAAAGGCCAGAGAGGAAAACCAGGCAATGGTAGAGTGTATATCAAAGGACATTCAGGAGTTAGGAAGAGAGTGCGAGATAATTATACTAGGAGACATGAATGCGCACATAGAAGATATAGATGGGTATACCGACCCGACAGGCAAAATGATCATGGATATGTGTGAAAGGCTTGATTTGATCATTTGCAACAGTACCGAGAAGTGTGAAGGGCAAATAACATGGGAGGTAGGAAGGCTTCAGTCGACGATAGATTATGCACTGATGTCACATAGGATGTATGATAAGCTCAGGGAAATGCACATAGATGAAGGTGGCTCCAGAAGTCTGGGTAGCGATCACAAACGTATCAAGCTATGTTTTGGAAGAGCAGTGAAAGTGGGAAGGAGACAAATGAGCAACTACAGGAAAATTTTTATCCAGAAAGGCAAATTGAAATAGCCACTAAACAAATTGAGAAAGTAATCACGGAGGATAATAAGACAGTGTGGACATACACGAATCTAATTAGACTCTTTGAGCTAGAGCTTGCTAAGACGCGTGACAAGTCACCCCGGAAAAGAAGACACAAACCCAAAAGTTGGTGGGATGAGGAAGTTAAGAGAGCCATAGCAAAACGTCAGGAAGCCTCTAGAGAACACAGACATGCTAAGCAGCGGGGTGAACCGACAGATGATGTGGAAAGAAAATGGGCAACCTTTCTAAGCTGTAGAAGGGATGCATCCCTTCTGATCAATGAAAAGATTAGAAGGAAGGGAGCTCAGTGGCTGGCAGAAGTACATAAAAAAGATAGAAAGGCAGCTGCGAAACTTTGGAACCATCTAAACTCCCTAAGAAATGAGACGAGCCTAGAGCAGAGTTTTATAACTACAGCCCAAGGTGCTAGGCTAGAAGGGGACGAAGCTATTAAATATATAAGAACAAGGGTGACAGAAAAATTTCAACAAAGAAGTACTTTATGCACCACAATAGACAAAGACGAATCAAGTGGTGCAATGGCTCCATTTTCCCAACGAGAGCGGAAAAGGGCTGAGAAAAGGGTTCCTAGTAGTACATCAACAGGCCCAGATGGCATTCCAATTAGGCTGATAAAAACATTAGGTCCGAAGTCTAAGCAGGCTCTGAGAGAGGCAGTGAGTACAATAATAATCGATGGTGAAGTTCCCGATGGATGGAAACTTAGCAGGATGAGCATGATCTATAAAGGAAAGGGGGACAAAGCTGACATAAACAACTACCGTCCTATAACAGTGACATCAGTGGTCTACAGGCTGGCGATGCAGATTATAAAGGAAAGACTGCAGGCGTGGATAGAGGATGAGGGGGTGCTGGGGGAACTGCAGAATGGGTTTCGGAAACACAGGAGGTTGGAAGACAATCTGTTCTCACTCACGCAGTGCATCAAAATAGCAGAAAAAGAATACAGGCCCCTGTGGCTAGCATTTTTGGATATCAAGGGAGCGTACGATAGCGTGGTTCAAGAGGAATTGTGGGGAATACTGGACACACTAGGCGCGGAACATGTAGTCACTAATCTTTTAAAGGGTGTCTATAAAGGTAACAAGGTAGTTATAAAGTGGGAAAAACAGGTATCCAAGCCTGCAGAGGTAAAACGGGGGCTTAGGCAGGGGTGCCCACTGTCACCCTTATTATTCATGATGTACCTGCAAGGATTAGAAACAAAATTAGAGAGAAGTGGACTGGGCTTCAACCTCTCTTTAGTCAAACAAGGAAAACTTATTGATCAGGCACTACCAGCATTAATGTACGCAGATGATATAGTGCTAATGGCCAACAACAAGGAAGATTTGCAGAAATTGATGGACATCTGCGGTAATGAGAGAGATAGGTTAGATTTTAGATTCAGTAGGGAAAAATCAGCAGTCATGATTTTCAATGACAACGAAGGTAGTGAGCTTAAAATACAGGAGGTCACGCTAGAGATAACAGATAAATACAAATATCTGGGCGTATGGATAAGCAATGGGACCGAGTATCTGAGGGAACACGAAATATACGTGACGACTAAAGGTAACAGGAATGCAGCAGTCATGAAAAATAGGGCACTGTGGAATTACAATAGGTATGATGTTGTGAGAGGAATATGGAAAGGGGTCATGGTTCCTGGGCTGACGTTCTGCAATGCGGTCTTGTGCATGAGATCAGAAGTTCAAGCAAGATTAGAAATTAAGCAACGTGGAATAGGTAGGCTTGCTTTAGGAGCTCACGGGAATACACCAAATCAGGGAGTACAAGGTGATATGGGATGGACATCATTTGAGGGCAGGGAAGCTAGCAGCAAGATAAAATTTGAGAAGCGATTGAGAGAAATGGAGGAAAAGCGTTGGGCTAGGAAGGTTTTCAGCTACTTGTACATGAAGAATGTCGATACAAAATGGAGGAAGCGAACCAGGAAGTTGACTGGTAAATACTTAGAAAACAGCAGGGGGCCAAACCAAAAGGAACTATCGGTTAAGAAAAAAGTGAAGGAAACGGAGACTGACATGTGGAGAATGGGCATGATTAAGAAGTCCGCACTAGAGATCTATCGAACTTTTAAGCAGGAAATTGCCAAGGAAAGGATCTATGATAATACTCGGGGTAGTTCTCTACTGTTTGAGGCCAGGACGGGAGTATTGCGAACCAAGACATATCGGGCCAAATACGAAGGGGTCGACACAGTATGCAGTGCGTGTGGAGAGGAAGAAGAAACTGCCGAACACTTGATAATGTTCTGTAAAGGGCTTCACTCTATAGTTCAGGATGATGGCGCAGAGTTTTTCAAAGCACTGGGATTCAGGGACAGCGAGGGCAAAATAGACTTTAAGCGGGTAGACTTAACTAGAAGGAGGTTATCTGATTGGTGGCTAAAGTCAAGGCACGAGTGAAAATTAAACCCTTCACTGCGAAGTACGAATCCTCAACTTCATTATTTAAAGGAAAAAAAAAGATAAATGTAATGGTTAGTTCACTAAGTATAACGGCTAGGTGGCGTTAGCCGCCGCCCGATCTAAAGGGTACAGCCACATCCATCCATCCATCCATGGTACGTGACGCGCGAAATTCTTGTTTCGCGCTGATGGCAGCATAGGTGTTTTCTGCTGCCGTCCGCCCAGTGATTGGTCCGTTACTTAGGCTGAGATGTTTCGCGTGCCGCAGATGCTCTCCCCACCTGCTTACTACCCCCTTCGTGAAAGTCAGCGGAGATATCTGGCGCATAGTCATGTCTTCTTCCTTAGGTGGGATCTTCATAGCAACTTAGAAGAAAAACCAGAAGTTGTTCCTTATATACAAATGCAACCATGGAGCGAAGGTCCTCAGAGATGAGACGTAAATGGCTACGTATATATTGAAACAATTTATTAAAGGCATTTTAGTAGAATATTTATGATTTTCTTGATCTTGAAGAAGTGCAGGGGTAACTTGAGGGCCTTGATAAAAATTCCGGCCCCGAAATTCTACTAGAAGTGCGAAACTACGTGATCTTGACGTACACATCCACGTGGTTTGCCAGGTTACGTGGCAAGTCATTGCACATCTTTTGAACGCCCACCGGTACGTTGACGCACTGCCCTTGACACCGTATTGTCCTAGCTTAGTGAGACGGCAAATGCACACGAAGGGGCTTCGGGGTGAGAGTAGTCGTTTTTCGGCGAGATTCACTCTTGGCAAGTGATGCCGTTTCGGCGGGCTCATCATGCAGACGCCGTTCATCACGCTAAGCTGTTATACGTTGCTCCGCACAAGCACTTCCCTCACAATTCGAACTCGGTGTGGTCGTCCGCACTGGGGAACGATTACTCCGAGTGCTAGCACACGTTTTGCCTCGTTGCGAATGCCGCTGATGCGAGACAAATCATCCTTCAACCGGAGTCTGTCGCATGCTGTGTCCGAAAGTGCACTCAGTAATTCGCACCTGATGTCGGCATGCATCGATGCTGAGGCGGGGTGGCGCCCCACTTTGTCGTTTCACAGCCGCTCAGTCCACCTGCATTTCTTAGACAACGGGCTATATCGCCGATAGCCTGGCGTACCGTATTCTCCGCTGTAACGCCTCCCGTTTACCTTCGTTACCCGACGATGAGCGCTTTCTGCGTGCGATTCCTATAAGTGCCTTGCGGACGCATGCTTCTTTCGCGCGACACAGTTTCACGCTGAGGATAAAAGGCGTCGCATACTTCCTCTGTCTCACCTGTCACACTATAGTCAATGCGATGACTTCGTGTGATGACGTGATCAAGTCATGATCTCTGATCACGCGAGTATTTGGCATCGTTCGTGTTGATGCCAACGATAATCTGTCAAGTTTGATGAGGCATGTATTGCGTTTACCTTAAAATGTAACTCTTCTCTCTCATGCCACCACCTTAGGTTGTCTACCAGTTTGCTGGAGCGTTAATACAAAGAGAATCTTAGAATAAGTTGGTTTGTTCGTGGAAAAACAATTCTTCAGCACGAACAAAACATCGATGACGAGAGACACATTAAAAGAGCCAAACGCTGGTTTTCAACTGAATCATTCATCACAAAAGTGACGTAAACATTTCTGCGCATATGATCTATAAAGACCTGTCGAGAAATCAACTTTTCTTTTTGAAGAGTAAACAGATTTAAAAATGCAAGGATATTCGGTCTCACCACTTATAGAAACCCGTAGAAGTGCGTAGCATTCCCGTTTGTAGAGTTCCCGTGGCTCCGTTTACAAAAGCGTCGATGACGTCACTGCTTGAGGTAGGCTAATCCCCCACCAGGAGTAGAATCTTGTTAGGGAGATTCGCAAACTCGGTGTGCAACATGCGCACTGCTTTTTTGATTCACTTCTTGTTGGTTGTGTCAGTTGAGATACGTGTAGTCAGCAGCGAGTTCCATGAAGCTGCTTTCCCTTCAGATGTAGCGCCGGAAAAGGGCAGATGCGAGGACAAATTGCGTGCTTTGTGATGCGGGGGCGCCCTCACCTACGTCGCGGAGGAGTCAACCACATGTGTGTGTGAAGGATATGTAGCAATTTTAAGTTACTGTTATAATTTTTATAGTTATTGGTGGAAGTATATTATTTCAGACCTTGATGGTTTATGTTCACGTGCTTTAGAGCATTACTAGCCATATTGTAGGGCTGTATTGAGCGCTTGTTTGCGAGCGTTACCATGCCTCTTGTTATCTATGGATTGGCGACAAGCTTGCCCTTTGAAGTGCCACGCACTTTAATGAAGTTGAAGAGTCCAAGTTAGAGCATCCGCTTTTCGATGAAAGCCAATGTAATGTGTAAGCGAGCATCGCTATCAAGCGGTGCTATCTTCGGTGTTTCGTTGCCGCGCCACTTGCTGGACATGTTGCTTCTTAACAGCGCTGCTCATAATCACCGCGCAGCGTAATAATAACAATGATATCACTTTCGACGTTACCAAAAAAAAGCTCGATCATTGCCCTCATGCATTGACTCTTCTGTTTCGGTTTCCCGCAGAATATTACCTGGAGTTATCACTCCGCTGAAATTCGCATCGTTATAATTTTGTAAATGTACAAGCTGAATTTTTTTATTGGAAGTAGTTTCGGCAGAGCAGTATCACGATTTGTTCTCAGAGAATAGACTGGAAGTAAAAAGAGGGCGCAGTTCATTCGAGCTGTTACGCGCGCGTGCATTCGCGCACCGTAAATAGTCCCGCCGCCATGGTTTGCTCATTCACAGGTGCGACTATTGCATCACAGAAGTGCGTTTCCTTGGGCTAGTTGGTCGCCACCCCCACAGCGCTCGTCCTGTCTGTTATTTATTCCTTCACATTTTCTAGTTTGCGCTGGTTTTATCTTTTACCATGACTACCATCAGTCGCGCTACCAGGTTAGCAGGTTTGCTGGTTTTGGGATGATTAACTTCACATATCAATGAGGTTAACAGGTTGACACCTGACCACACGCACGCGTAGCCGGCACTGCACCCTCTCCCTATAAATGGAGAGGGCAAATGGCTGTACACGAAGCATAACCTCCGAGATTGCGGGCACACGGCGCCACGCACCCACAATCTCGGAGGCCATTCCCGAAGCATCGCGCCCTCAATCACCACAGGAAGAAGGTGCGCGGCCGAGTCAACAAGCCACGTGCTGACGCGCTCCAACGCATACGTGGGGTCAGGTATTTACTCCAGTGGCCCAGTCGCTCACTGCTCGAATTTTTCAGGTTGTATTGACTGCAGCATGGTGACGTGAGGGAAGTAGTGAGGCCACCACGGGATTGCTTTTGAGAATGTGAGTACCGTGCGGCTCGATCGCGCTCGCAAACTTCTGAATTCATGTAAAATATCTTCGAAGCTAGAGTTGCAGTTGATATTTTGCAGATGATATACGCTTGTTCACAGGAATCGACCCTACATGCTATTTCGCACGCAGAGTTTTGTGGAAGTACCATTTACGGGCCAATGGCAATGTGAATCCCGTGTGGCGACGCTTCATCAGATGCAAAGCAGCCCTTTGAATAGCCTGTGTTACACTGTCCCTCTGTCCGCACCGTGCTTTCCGGGCCGCAGGTGTTGGGGCGATGCCAAGTAGGTCACGCCTTCCCTCGCAGTGCGTACGCGCTGACGTCACTCTCTTCCTATAGCCTGTCGCCGCTCGCCGCACGTGACAACCACAAAACTGAAAACTGTCCCTCCCCTACCCCTCCCTCGCCTCGCAAGGCCGTCTGCTAGTACAAAAATGACTGTGTTAGCTCTGCACAACCATTCACTCGCCACCCCATATATGTAGGTACTGGATCACGCGTTCGGAATTCAAGCGAAAGGTAAGACGCCCTCGACTGATCAGCGCCAGCGTCAACGTCGCCACCAGTGTAAGCGTTAGCGCGTTGCTTCGCATCTACACATGGTTCCTTTTAGCTTGTGCACATAAGTTGTGCACATCGGTTGCCTTGACAACGGTCGAAGACACTAATGGTCGCGCAACCGGTTCTAGTCGCACAGTTGAACAAGCCTGATGAGCAAATGCGTTGCGAAAATGGTTTTCACAATCACAGTGCTCCCTCAACGGAACACTCTAGGGCAATGCTGGATAATTGTTTATGAAAGGAAAAAAAAAACGAAACAATATTTCTTTCTATAGCAAGAATGAAGTAATGAAAGAGTAAGTGCTTTAATAACGTATCTTGCCAGTCATCGTATCGCCGCCTCTCAGACCAAAATAAGACTAACAATAAACCACGTCCAAAATTCACCGTTTCCAGCTTTCTTCGTGTAGGTATTTACAAACGACGCCTCAATGGCGACAACAGGCTACGCAGAACTCACCAGTTTCTCATTTTGGTTTGAAAAAGATGAAAACACGAAAGGGCACATCAGTCTGTCGATCACGTACCACCATGAACGTTGACCAACACTACACTCGAGCTCAACCGTCTTTCTAAAAAAATTGAAGCACGGACTGAGGAAATGCGAGTGAGGTGAGCTGAATTTGAACAACAGAATAACTAATGTCAGAGTCTACCTCAGTGCTTTAAGTATCGCGATTTAGGCTAGGATGTGTACCTTCTAACTCCGACCAGTACGTACCTTGTGCCGTAGCACGCGGGCACAATTTGCTAGTGTGTGGAAGAAATTTGGAGCTGATTGTGTTTCTGGGCGTGTCAGCGAACAAAACTCGTCGTTAGACAGCTGCCTACTAGATCTTTGTCTTTTCTTTATTTACGTAACATGGTTTGGGACTGCTTTCACTTCTCGTAGAAAGCAGACGACGATGGTGAAGAGCTCCTTCTAATGTGTGCTTTATATCTGTCGCTGGTGCTCGGCTGAGTGGCTTGTCGTTTTCGATCTTCCTGCGATGTAATTTCGGGGCAGCCTAGAAGACGCTCCACTTCAGCGTGCCAGACCTTTCCAGTATGCTTCCCGTGTATGATCTAGAAAGTGGAGTCACTGAAGGTTAGGCGTAATCTTCGATTACTGTTATACGATGGCTACGACAAGGGCAAGATTCACTCGAACGATGAGAGTGTTGCGAGGATGAAAAAGAATGCCGCTGCACTCATGCTCTCAACCTTTTGCTGATTCCATTGTTTCAGGATGTTTTTTTAGTGGGTGTGATCTATATATGTTGAACACCGCAAGCGGCGATTGTACGTGTGCAGTGACACGTCAGAACTGGCATTCCGTAGTCGTATTTTGTACTGAGCCTTTTTCGCGAATCAATGGTTATACAGTGACCCGAAGGTCACACGTTCGATCGCAGCCGCGGCGGCAGTCTAACGCCAGGTAGTTTAACTATCGGGAGCCCTCCTGTACGGAGTCCCAATCGTTATCATATCATGGTTTTGAGACGTGAAACTCTAGGAATAATAATAATAATAATAATAATAATAATAATAATAATAATAATAATAATAATAATAATAATAATAATAATAATAATAATAATAATAATAATAATAATAATAATAATAATAATAATAATAATAATCTCTAATATTTATTATCATTATTTTTTCATCGAATTGAAACTGCATTATCTCTGGTTTCGGACTCATTACAACCTGTCACAGTTCGTTACCCTGCACGAAAGCTTGATCAGCAAGTGTTTTTGCACTCCCGCGCCATCGTAAATTGGGAGAGCCGAATGCGCTACCTTGCCCTTAGCAGTAAAATGTACCTGCAGCCACAAATTCTGAACGTATGCCCAAAAATAAAAAAAAAATTCGGAGGTGTGTAGCTTGAGCTTTGAAAAACGCTTTATAAGGTCACTGCAAGGCAAACTTCGCAGGTGTGGGACGACGGCAAACGATGAAGAACCAGCGGGATCGGGAAAGAGTAGCGGGAGCGAGGCGAACATGCTTCCCTAGTTCTTCACAGGCAGCATTTTTTTTTCTCGCTCACTCTAGTTCGTAGCGCCACCACTAGATCAAGATGAACTGCGCATGCGCAAAAGAGGAGAAAGGGACAGAGGGAGCATCCCTTTACTCTTTTTTTTTTCGGGGGAACCGGCGGCGTCTAGAGGCACTAGGAGTTTTGAGCTCAGTGGAGTTCACTCTATCCGCCCAGGCCGGCCGCTGTTTCGCCTCGCTCGACCATCGCGCGTCTCCCTCTGTCGACGGACGCTCATTTGAAATGAGAAAAACCATGCGCACCTGGTAATTGAGCGTAGCCTGGCCTTTGAGCACAGTGGCATGTCATCGAAAGATATTTGTGTTTGGCTCGACGGTTCCACTTGTATTCATCATCTTGTTTGACTCACAGTGCGCTTGACAATGGCAATCCTAAAGTCGTGCTGCTGCTGGAAAACGCTGCGCAGTGGCAGCGTGGCATGTGGAATCTACACGTTGGTGAGTACTTGTCGCGTCAATGTAAGTGGAAAACCAACAAGAAATGAACAGCGTTCATAATAATTGTGTGTTGCAGCTGTGATTGCAAAGCGTGTTCGTGCGACATTGCTGACCGGACTAATTAGCAAATGATTTGTCAGTCGATGTAGACGTAGATGTAGATTTAGCGTGTCAATGGACGAATGTTTGCCTCTATCCTTATGTTCTCCTTTTCTCATAACGTTTATGCGTATTCTGCATATTCATATTTGTTTGTCTATTAATTGCCATTAAAACCGTCCGCAAATTTTGAAAATGTCTAGCATTGATAAATGAATTAAATTAACCAACAAATTGGTTACAAAAACATCAAGTGAAAAGGTTGTAAGACTGTGTGGCGAAATTCATTTCAGGCTGCACGAGCTCTTTTCCTGTAACCATTCTCCCTTTCATTCATACATATACTGCAAGGTAATCGTACATGCGCTTCAATTTTGTATCTTGCTTTATTTCGCGCCTCTTCTTTTTTATGCATTTTTCTGTGGAATTTCGACTAGAGCACACTATCTCAGGTATACATTTCTCCTCCTGCTGGGATAATTTTTTTATTATTCACAAGTTGGCATTCTATATATTTTGCAATAACAATATTTTTTAGCAATATTGTTTACTTGTAATGTAAGTGACCAGTCCACAATGAAAGCTGGAAAGAGAACATAACAATGAAAGTAAATATTTGAGATGCAAGGGCAACGAGAATATTTTTACACTGTTTCAACATCTTATGCTGAATATCTCCTTGCATTGTGGCAGTCCAAAGCAGTCTGCTGTGCTAATCAAATGTGATGTGCTGCACGTGTGTGAGTCATTGATCGCTCTATGCATGATTACGTAGTGAACAGACATGGTAGACACAGGGGTCTTTAGCTGTAGAGTAATGGAACGGGTCACATTTCATCCATGCACGGTTATGTACCTTAGACCCAACTCTCAGTCTTCAAATTCCTCCGGAATTACGCCGACGAGACGCTACTATGCTGTGGAGATTATGGTTGGGCGTCGCATTTATCAATGCGTACGCGTTCCGCATAGGAATGGCTGACACTGCTGCATACGACCATTGCTGCAGTGACGAAACAACCTGGCAAATTCTGTGTGACTGCCCACAATACTCCTCGCAGAGACAGTCACTCTGCAATGCACTAGATGAACTGGACAACCAAACGCTTTCGGAAGAAAGAATCTTGCGCTACCGACAGGACTTTATGTCGCAGAAGAAGGCTGTGAAAGCGCTCCTGTGCTTCTTGCGTTCAACCGGCCTCTCAAACGATTGTAATCGGAACTCCCTGAATGTGTGCGCATGTGGATTTTTTTTCTAATTTATTTATTTTATATATCTCTCTTTCCCCACCACCGTACAGGGTAGCAAACCAGTTATTCTAGGTTAACCTCCCTGTCTCTTCCTTTTATTTATTTCTCTCTCTCTAGCTGTTGAGTAGTGATGATAACCTGTGATAACCTGCACGATCTCAAGTATGCTTGAGATCGCGCATCCTTTGGTAAAATGCATCTCTCAACAAGAGTCAGAACTGGTCAGGGATACCAAGAAAAACATTGGAATATAGATATCGAAATATGCCAGCTGGAAGCCTAAAATACAGATACTGAGATACATTTGTCAACGACGAAATGGGATATTGCAAAAACACTTTTGCGAAAGGAAAAAAAAGTATGCTGGAATAAAAGTACAGGAAAGCTGGTACAAGAACACAAATACTTAAAATTATTACTTATGTAGATACTCACGTTTCGCAAATGCAGTTCAACGTAATAATGTGAATAATGTTGCAGTGGAATAAAAATGCAAAAACATTTATCGCTTGAATCACTAATTCAGAAAAAGTATACCTTTGTTTGCTTAGATTTTTGCGTTAATAACACTTAAGTAGCATCAGCTTCTCAAAAAGGCTGTCTTCTAGACAGCGCTGGTAAGGCGTCAAGACAAGACTCGTGAAATAGCAAAATGCGTCTACCATTGTTGGCGAGCACAAGTTACTAGTAAATACCGAAGTGCCACCCGAAAAACATTGCGGTTCGCCACCGGCATTGAGACATATCTATGTTCATCAGCACTGCCTCCTCAATTTTACCGTCAGTGGCGTCCGGCGCTGCTCAATACCGGGAAACAATATAACGTTATATCGTTTATATCGCAATACATTCGATACATCACAGAATTATTCCACCATCGAGATACTAATACTTTTTCAAACGTATCTTGACACCGAAATACAGATACTGAAAACTATCTATAAGATACCATCGGGATACTCTTGTTTCGCGATACTGCCCAGCTCTGATCAGACCTAAGAAGTGAGGATAAAGTTCTAAAGGTTTGTTTTCGTACGTGGTTTCGC